>JADFUC010001754.1:0-73522 GCA_019722365.1 Lithospermum erythrorhizon | reverse complement strand
ATAATGTAATCGTCTTTCATCCTTACATTTGTAGTATACCTACCCACAATGTCGTTTGTCTTCTCCTTTACGTAAGACGTTTGGACACTACCAAAGTACATTACTCTTGTAAAATGAAATCCTGCCACGCAGGTCGAAGAATCGCCATTTAACTATAAGTTTTATGAGAAGCTCCTTAGGACATTGATATGTTTATATTCTAAGTTTCTCACCGGCGGTCACCCCGCATTCAAACTGTTTCGGCTATTTATATCCATGTGATTGATTAGAGTACACTCCCTTTTGATCCAATAAATATGATCCAGACAAACAATCACATACTAGTCTTTTGATGTTCCATTTCAATCAGTGCACACCTGACTAGGGATGGGCAATCTCATCGTTCTCTAGACTTGATAGAGGATCTCTTGTTCAGATCACGTATCTGAAGGCCTCTCCAGAGAACTTTAGATTGCTAATAGAATCAAAATATCATTTCTTGGACAATGAAGTATATATGTATATGCTAATATATAAATATATACAAATATATAAACAAGGTAAATATATTTCATGAATTTAGAAGCTAAAAATTCATATATTATCTTGACAATGGAAACACTTATAATGAAAACTGGCTCTCACTAATCTTAACACCACTCACATACATTCCTCAACCTAGTATTGTGCATTTGTCGTTTGGTTAAAGGATCTGCTAAATTATCGTCTGTGTCAACTTTACATACGTTGACATCTCCTCTTTCAGCTATTTTCCGAATGAGATGGTACTTCCTGAGTACATGTCAGATCACCGACGTGTTTCTAGGTTCTTTAGCTTCGAAAGTAATAAATACAATGTTGTCACATAACAACTGCACTTGGTTCTCAATGCTAGGCACTACTCCAAGTTCGCTAACGAACTTCTTGATCTAGCAACCTTCCTTTGCAGCTTCCAAGGCTGCAATGTACTCACTGCTGTTGAAGCCGTGGCCACAAAGGCCTTGCTTGCTACCGCACCAAGACACTTCAACCGCTCGTGCATACACATAAATCGTATCACGATCTAGAATCATCTTTGTCGGTTTGGAACCGATCGGTGTAGTCCTATACTAACAACTCATCCTCCCTCCGCATAATTAGGAATACATCCTTAGTTCTTCTTGGCACGTAAGGATTGCTTTTATCGCCGGCCCGCTGAGCATCACCAGGACACGATTAGTAACGACTTGTCACACTCAGGGCGTATAACGCCCGGTCGTAAACCCGGATTTGTGTCATGTACACTGCCCTCTCTAGATTTCCATTCAGGAATGCCTTTTGTAATCGTAATATGCAGCAATGACTAAGAGAATTTGAATGGATTTAAGCTTCATAACTGGTGAAAAGTGTTAGTGCATTATAGTTGGTCAAGTGTTCATTAGTCACGACTCAACCTGCCCTGGATGTACGGGAGTAACTATTCAAGAGCCGACAGGATCTTTCACGCGGGATTATGTTTCCATAATTGAAGAGGATCTCGGAGGATCCTAGAAGATACGATTTGGTGAAGCTTATGGGCATGACTTGTAGATCAAGTAACACGTCTAAAATAGAGCAAGTATATTGACCGAAGCATTTATCAGAAGAAGAAAAATGATTCATTTATAATGCATAAGAGTGAGTTTCTATAGCAATATTTGCTATAAACGGTGCATGTGCCTACACTATATTATGGCTTCATTTGGTGCATCTAAGAGGCTAAAACAAGAGTATTCTGCTTATTTTGTTGAAGCATGAAGCTGTGAGATTTAGCTATAGAAGGAATGTACGGAGTGTTACTATAAACTCCTTTAGTTATCAGACACAACTGCCTGCGGACACCTCGGTCAGCAGTCAGCTTTTATTCTACGAAGATTATTGTATTTTTCACTTACTAGGGATAGTAGTGTATAGTGAAGGATGTGGGGTGTTATATTCGTGGAGCCTCGAACTTATACGCTCGATTCGAGTAGAATAGTGGCTGCAAGAGAACGGAGCATTCAAGTAAAGATCCTCGCTTTGTAATTCTTGGATCATCATATCGGGAATCCTTCTCATCGTGGACACCGCCTCCCTGCACGAGGTGCCGTTTCAGCACCGAACCGGTTACCAAACCGTGTTTTATTTTGGTGCTGTTTACTCTACAGTTGTTACTGGGTCATCGAAATATGATGGGCCATTTGTATTGTCCTCATGAGAGGTTACACAATTTCAATTGGTATCAGAGCGGGCACTCTATTGTTAAGAGTGAGATCAGTGTAATCTTATATATATGGAGGGTTTCAGAGAAGGAGGGTCAACGACTCGACCACCTGTTCTTGACGGGACTAACTATGCCTACTGGAAGGCAAGAATGACAGCGTTCCTGAAATCTCTTGATACAAGAACCGGAGAGTCAGACGTGGTTGATGGACCGCTTTATTGTCAACAACGGCGTGTACTCAATGATCAAGGTGAGGACGATCGATTCATTGAAGAACAAGAGCTTGCACTTGCAAATGATAAGGCTATGAATGCCATTTTCAATGCGGTTGACCTAAATGTGTTAAGTTAATCAAGTATATGTACTGGGGTTAAAAAGACCGCAGCGGATATATTACAAAACCGCATATGCAGGGAACCTCAAGGTACGTATGTCGAGACTCAAAGAAATTTAACTACTAAATTTGAAACTCAGAATGGAGGAGATGAGTCTAGCAATGTATAACAAAACCGAATGATGGAAAATGAGTCGCTTGCCCTAGTAAAGTAACCTAATGCATCAAGAAAATTGCGAGGAAAATTCTAACATTACCGAAAAAAGATTTGCTCAGCAACCGCTATTGGAAGTTAAGCACAAGATCTCGACCTCATAAGTACGGGACGAATTGATAGGAAATTTTGGCCACGTTTTGAGATAACTCTTAATGAAGGAGAGACAAGTAAAAAGAAAGGTGTCGCTTTAAAAGTCTCTCCAGAGGATATAAATGATGAAGATTTGGGAGAAACTATAAACATGCTGGCTAAGAATTTCAACAAGACCCTCAAAAGATTCAACAAGAAACCTTTCAGTGGTAGTAACGGCACATCTGTCTTTGACAGAAACAATAACAGATGGAAGAAACCAGCAAACCAAGGCAATCCAGTGCAAGTCTGTCCGAGAAGTCTAAAGGAATTCAGTGCAGAGAATGCGAAGGCTTTGGGCATATTCCTGCCAGAAAGTCCCAACTATCTCAAGAAGCTACCTAGAAATTATTCTACTGAAAGTTGATGAGGAATCAGCAGCGACACGCAGACTACTTTATAGTAGCTGAAGCCACCGGAGTCATAGATTTCATTTGTCACCGACAACATGCATGACTACAGCTCAAGACGAGAAGACATTACGTAAGAAGAATCGCTTGAAAACTATAAATCGTTGTACACTAACACTGACTGCAATCTATACCAAAGTGGATGCCGAGAGGAACAAATTAAAGATTGAGAATGAGGAATTAAGAAAACAGGGACGAACTCAAGATGAGGAAATTCAACTTTTAAATTCTCAAGTGAATACACTGAATAAAGGAATAAAAATGATGAACTCAAGCACGGACGTTCTGGAAGAGATACTCAAAGTAGGAAAGAGCACAGGTGACAACACAGGAATTGGGTATGACGAAGGAAGTAGGTCAAAACCAAGACAAGAATCTAAATTTGTTCAGAGAGTTTGGACACAAGTGTCAAAGACAGGGAGAGCACCAACTAGTGGGAGACATAGACAAAGAAAAGTATGGTAATCATAAGTATCATGTAAAGTATGGTCATATCGCTTCATCACATAAATTATATGGATTGAAAGGAAACAAGTATCAACTGCACAAAACTCAATGGGTCATGAAAGCAAACACTGTTAGTCAAGTAGCCTACACATCTTTGAAAACCTCAACAAAATCAAGCCGCATTTGATAGTGGACGCCAAGACACACGACCGGTAAAGCGAGGCATATCTACTAGTATTTGCTCTTTTGAAAGGTGATTATGTGATTCTCGTGATGGAGGAAATGAGAAATTATCGGAAAAGGTGAGCTAAATGTATCGGTTCACCTCTACTTGACTGATGTCCTACTTGTCAAAGGTTTGACTGCAAATCTTATCAGCATAAGCCAACTATGCGACAAAGGCAAAGGTCTCTTTCTGTCAGAAGTGTGTATCAATAAAGACTTAATGTGAAACACCAGTAATGTATGGTACGAGGTCAACTGATAACTGCTATATGTGGAATTCCGTTCGAGCCATGATGAGTAGAAAAGACGAGGATGCTGAACTATGGCACAAACGGCTGGGACATACTCACTATATAAACATTCAGCAGATTGTTACAAAGGAAGCTGTCCGAGGGATACCTTTACTTGAAGTAAAAGATAGGGAATGTGGTGAATGTCATGCTGGAAAACAGACCAAAAGTTGTCACCCTAGTTTACAACATATGGGAACAACTCGTGTACTTGAACTGATGCACATGGATTTGATGGGACCCATGCAAGTCGAGAGTATAGGAGGAAAGAGGTATGTATATGTGTGTGTGGATGATTTCTCTAGGTATACATGGGTGGATTTCGTAGATAACTGACACGCTTTGAAGTTGTAAACGACTTATTCTACAAGTTCAAATGAGAAGGAAACAACAAGTTGTCAATCAGAGCGACTATGGAAAAGAGTTTGAGAATGCTAAATTATGAGTTTTGCATGTTGAAGGAATTATTCATGAATTTTTCAGCCCCATAACTCCAAGAACAAAGGTGTGTAGTAGAGAGGAAGAATCGAACTATCCAAGAGATGGCACGGGTCATGCTCCATTCGAAGAATATTTCTCTAAAATTTTGGGCTGAAGCAATCAACACGGCTTGCCATACATTCATAATCGGGTTACCCTTCGTCCCGGCACAAACAACACAAATTATGAAATATGGAGGGGGAGAAAGCCTAATGTACAATATTTTCATGTTTTTGGTAGTTTGTGTTATATTCTTTGCATCGAGCCAAGGCAAAACTATATGTTAAAGGTGATGTATGAATCTTCTGTACTCAAGAACAAATAGCCTTCCGGAAGTTTACAAATAAAAAGAACTCAACAAAGCATGGAGTCCACTAATGCGGCGTGTATCGACAATGTGAGTTGCAACTCGTGAAAGAACCGGCATGTTGTACTTAAGTCAAAGAAACTTTGTACGCACAACAATGAAAGCAAGTAGCTGAAACGACGGCTAATGGTAAACTGTGTGATGAAAGCTCTAATTCATACCGCCTCGCTACCTCGAATTCAAAGGGACCATCCTATAGAAAATATTATTGGGGAAATTGATCAAGGAATTACAACACGAAGAAAAGAGCCAACAGACTATAGAAGAATGGTTGGACTACTTGGAGAAAGTTGCTTTATTTCTAAAATCGAACCGAAGAATGTGGATGAAGCTCTCAAAGATGAACATTGGGTAAATGCCATGCAAGAAGAATTAATCCAATTTCAACGCAATGATGCTGGAACTCGCAAGGGCACAAAGGATCATAATGTGATAGGACAAATGGATTTTCAAAATAACCACAACAAGGCGTTGTAACTGTAAACAAAGCAGTTAATTGGGCTGGCACAAGGATATTCACAAGCGGAAGCGTGTGTAATTTCTGGCGGTTACTTGCTCATGTTGCCAAGTTAGAGGTCATGCGACTTCCTTTTAGCGGCATCTCTAATGACATGGATGTGAAGAGTGCTCAAATGGTGTTGTTACAGTTAAGTCTACGTGGAACAGCCGGCGGATTCATTAACGATGACGCCCCAACACGCTGCATCGACCAAGAAAAACTGTATGGTCTCAAGCAAGCTCCTCGAGCCTGGTACGAGAGACTTACCAAGTATCTATTGACGAAAGGATATACAAGAGGAGGGACCGATAAGACCCCGTTTATCAAGCATGAAAAAATAAGTTTGATAGTTGCACAAATCTATGTCACGAGTAATTGGAGGAACGTCCTAACAATAAGGCAACACTGTTCAATAACGGAGTTTGAAATGAACATGGTAGGAGAGTTGAATTATTTTCTGATTTCAAGTCAAGCGTGATGAAGGATGGCATCTTTTATATCTCAAACGAAATATGCCAAGAATCTGTGAAAAATTTGACTCGCAAATACCAGCCAAAGAGGACACCAAATGCAACTCATGTGAAAGTTAAAGATGTCATGTAGTTCGCGGACATAAGCAATTATCGGAGTATGATAGGGAGTTTGTTATATCTCACGCCACAGCCTCGCCCCGACATTTCCTACTCGTGGGAGTATGTGTCAAGCTTTTCGCTAAATCCCAAAGAAAGTCATTCGAACCAAGCCAAAGTTAATCATCAAATACGTAAATGGTAATGCTGAACTATGGATTATTTTATGCCTTTTATACCAATGGTTCATTGGTAGGATACCGTGATGCCGACATGGAAATAATGTACATGTGTGAAGAGCACTCTAGTGGTTGCTTTTTTGGAAATAATCTAATATCATGGTTTAGCAAAAAGCAAACTCCGTGGTTCTCTCTCAACGGCCACGAGTCAATATATAGCACCGTGTAGCAAATTGCATTCAACTCTTATGGATGGAAGCATTGAGAGTATAATGTGCGTCAAAATGCCATGATCTTGTATTGTGATAATATGAGTGCCATCAATATATCAAAAAATCCCTGCCCAAAGATAATAACCAAACATATTAATATCGATACCATTTTATACGAGAATTGGTAGAAGACAAGGTGATATCACTTGAACATGTGAGTACAGACAAACAACTTTACATTTTTACTAAGGCCTGATGCAAATTAAGTTCGGAATCCTTGAGGTCATCTCTTGGATTGTGTGTCGTTGGATCAATAGAAATTAAAGAAGAAGCCAGAAGACTTCAAGGTGTAACAAGTGTTGCAACAGGTGTGAGGAGAACATGGGTCCTCATGAGATTAAGTCAAGGAGCTATAGCAGATGTGCAAGAACTGTGGCAAATAATCACGAGTTATGAATCATGGAAAAAGAAAAGAGCCGTTTGATGACTCGGGTACACGACGGTTATTGGTTTAATGCGAGATCTTGTTCAAATCTCTCTCACATTCCCCTTTAAACACTTACCATAAACAATCCTCTTCAAGAATTAAAACCGCCATTAGAACCTTCCTATTCCATATTACTTTGTTCATAAATCAACCTTTAAAGGCCTCAATTTACTGTCCTCGACACAAAAATTCCTTTATTACATCAGCCTTTCACTACACTTTGCTAAAACGTCATCGGTAAGTATGGTGAAGACACGCCGAGGTTTGAATACTTCCGGGAAGGCCACCAAAGGGAAGAAGAAGGGTACAGAACCCAGAGATGAAACATGCATAGAGGTTGAACCCTCTATTGTAAACAAGAAGTACAAGCGTAAAAGTCGAGACCAAAAACCCGAACCTCAAGAATAAGTGGGTGTTAAGAGGCCATTCTGAGTCCGATGCCCTTGAGGAGCATCCCCCCTGTGGTTATTGACACAAATTCTCAAGCAGAGACTCCGGCAATTCACAATAATTATCTGCCATGGGTTGATTACACAAATGTGCGGGAACTTGATAACCCTAGGTCAAGCGATATTCACAATGCAGATGATGATGTAGGAGGTGAGGATGGCCGAGGAGCCAATTGTTGAAGAAAGAGTCCTTTTGACTCTTCTCGTAGATGTTGCATGTCGTAAACTGGCTGTGTCTCGTGTTCATCGCCTAAGCCGTCTGCTATTTACAGGCGCGAACCATCTACGGTTAATGAATCTGTGGAAGATGATGTTGAAGACTGTGGTCCTACTAGTGAGAATGTTATGACTGATGCTGATAAGGGTACTGATCATGCTGCGGAGGATGTGGTACCGTATGTCAGTAGGACCAAGCAATCAAGGCTCGAAACAATGAAAGAACCAAAGGTCAAAAACACTTTCAATGACACTACTGTTCCGGATGATCTGTTAAAGATATCTCTACGCTGGGAGTATGTCCTCCGATACCAAGAGTTACCGCCACTCATGGGGATGATGCTCAAGGTGGTACTAACACCTTGGATGAAGACACTGTGTTCCCTTCTCCGGAAACAAAGAAATCCAAGAAGAGGAAACTGAAGAAAATAAGTGAGGCCGGTCCTTCCGAGCCAAAATTGTCAAAAGAAGAGAAAGCTGCCAAGAAGGCTAGAAGAGCCGAGAAAAGGGCAAGAAAAGCTGCGCGTCGAGCACAAAGGGTTGCTGAGGCAGATGCAACTACAGAGAAAGAGGCTGAAGAGACTGTTGCCAAGGAAACTGAGGATACCACCTGTCATGCACACATCTGTCGATGACGAATGGCCATCAACAAGAACAACAAGCCAATGATCCTGATGAGGACTCAGATGAAGAAGATGTTGCTGCTGTGATGGAAAGAAGGAGGAAGGCAAAGGGCAAACTCAGGATAAATGAAAACAGAACTGCACTGAATCGAAGAATTCAAGAACGTAGCCGATGTTCCTGGGCCAAACCAATCGGGTTCTTAACTCAAGTGGAAGCACAGTGGGAAGTTTGTACAATCGACGAAAGTAGTCAGCTTTAGAGAAGTTATTGTCCAAGTCGGCCAGGCTAACTCCAACATCACGGGATTCGAGGAGGCCGGAGTCTGCTTGGCCACCTGTGGAGGTCAAGCCCCTACTATCCGAAGTCAGATGAGTTCATATGCAAATATAACCAAGATATTGATGACACTGCCACCCTCATCATCACAAGGTAACCTTCAAGAATCATACCTTTGATTTTTCTCCCCGGTTGATTAATGATCACTTTGGAAGACCAAAATGGAGCGGCAATCGTATAATTTGAGGACTGTAGATATGAATAAAAGTGTTAACTGTCATGGTCACACATGCTATTCGACAAGGGGCTGCCATCTTCCAAGTTAAGTGTGAAGTACGTCATACGTATAAGGTAGGAGTTGCGAATTGGATTCCCACTACTCATAACACGTTCTCGAAGCATCGGGAAAGTTTTTAAGGTCTGGACCGGTGCTTCTTTTGATACGAAGTGGTGTTTTTGATCAAATCACTCAACATGCCACTTCACATGCTGTGTTAAAGCCAATCCCATATCCAAAAATGATCTGCAACATTCTTCTGAGCCAGCACAATGATATTCTGACATCCGATGATGTTGAGGGAGTTGAACCAGGAGTCATTACCATCACCCTGCATGTACGGAAGGAACTCATGCAGGCCGACATGTACCTCCTGGGACCTCGTGATCAGTACACACCTCCACCACTTACACTGATGGCACGGTGCAACTATTAAAGCGAAAGAGATTAGGTATTTGAACGGGTGATTCAGACGAGCGTGGCTCGTAAGCTCAGCTGCTAGAGGCAAAACTGCGGACCGATCACAGGGACGATGCTGTGAGAATGACCATTCCGCTCGACGTTTGCTATCCGTAAGTCGAACTAGTGTCCTTTGGCTATATTTTTGGGACAAATAGGGGAGATGTCCGCATGGTGAACTATGGTGGGAGTTATTTTTATTGTTCTAGTTATGTGATATGTTCCTTTTGGATGTACGCGGTAAGACGATGGCTTAGTTTCATATATCGATATTCTGGTTTTGGCCACCATTCACACTATTGTATTGATAGTTGGTCGTATGTTGTGTTCGTAAAACAATCCATCTTGTTTGTGTTGATTAGCGGGTATTTACGCTGTGTTTTCTACTTGCGGATATTTACGCTTCTATTATGTGTATATACTTTAAATGTGACGCTGTGGCCTAAGAATATTTGTCACTAAAACTTACCCAAAGGGGAGTTTGTTAACGATTATAGTTGGTCAAGTGTTTCTAGTCACGACTCAACCGCCCTGACAGATGGGGAGTAACTATCTCAAGGTTTCTGGCCAGATTCTTCATGCGTGATTATGTTTCATAATCAAGAGGGTCTCTGAGACCAGAAGATACTTTGGTAGTTTTACGGGCACACTTGTATCAAGTAACGTAAGATACACGCCTAAAAATAAATAAAGTATATTGACCAAGCATTTATTGCAAAGAAGGAAAGGATTCATTTATAATGTACAAGATGAAGTTTCGCTTATAAAGAATATTTGCTATAAACGTACGCCACACTATATTATGGCTTCATTTGCGCACGAAGAGGCGGGGGAAACAAGAGAGAGTATTCCTCGCTTTTATTGTATCAAGCACAGAGCTTTGTGTGAAGATTTAGTGTAGGCTGAATGCAATGAGTATTACTTATAAACTCCTTAGTTATCGTACAACCGTTCATGACACCGGGTTACAACAGCTTTATTCTTTACGTAAGCATCATCAGAAGTTTTTCACTTACTAGGATAGTAGTATAAAGCGAAGGATGGGGTGTTATATCTGTGGGGAGCCCTAACTTATACATTCTCGATTGGAGTAGAATAAAAGTAAGAGAATTCGGGAGCATTCGGTAAGATCCTCGCTTTGTAATTTTGATCATATTGAACTCTTCATCGGGCACCGCCTCCAGACGCAGTGCCGTTTTTAGCGCCGAATCCTGCTACCAACCGTGTCTTTTTATTTTGGTGTGTTGTTTACTCTACACAGCTTGTTACTGGGTCGAATATCGATAGTTAGTCTCAGAACATTGTCCTATGAGAGATTACACAATTTCAAAAAGGTTTCATCATAATCAATTCCTTGAATCTGTTTAAAACCTTTGGCTACTAATCTAGCCTTATAAACATGGACATTTCCATCTTTATCCAGCTTTCGTTTAAACACCCATTCACACTCGATGGGTCTTGCACCCTCGGGTATGTCTATCAATGTCCATACCTTATTATGGTACATTGAGTTGATATTTCATGGCTACAAGCCATTCACTAGCGTCATTTTCTTTCATTGCTTCTTCATATGAAGAAGGCTCGTTACTCATCCTCACCACAAATGCAATATGGCTCCCACTGACCTTCTTGTATACACAAGAGTCTTCTTCATTTTTAGCAAAACCAAACCTTTTGATTGTTTCATTAGAACGAATATTCCAAGTTTTGATGTTTGCTTCAAATTCATAGATGGACCTATGTACTGGGCCTACTTTCTTAGGTCCCTTGGACATGTGAAACCCGGGAGGCCAGGTCATGTACACGCCCCTTCTAGATTTCATTCGAATGCCGTTTTTACATCCATGTGTCATATTTCGTAATCGTAATTTGCAGCAATGACTAACAGAATTCAAATGGATTTAAACTTCACAGCTGGTGAAAAGGTTTCATCATAATCAATTCATTGAATCTATTTAAAACCTTTGGCTACTAATCTAGCCTTATAAACATGGACAATCTTTATCTAGCTGCTTAAATATCCATTTACACCGATGGGTCTGACTTTGTATGTCTATCAATGTCCAGCCTTATTATGGTACATCAGCCGATTCGAACTTCTTAGCTACAAGCCATTCACTCAACGTTTCTATTTTTTCTTATCAAGTTTCATATGAAAGCAAGTGCTCGCTACTTTCAACTAGGAAAGCTTTCCCATACCATCTATCGGGTTCTTGACGAGTTTTATCGGATCTTCTCAAAGGTTGTTGATTCTCAAGAGGCTCGTCCACGGTTTCTCGTGAGTCGAGTGGTACCTATTCAATCTAAGAAGGATCCACCTCTTGAGGAGATTCAGGTGCATTCCCTACAACAACTTCCTCTCATTCTTGAACAAGTTCAAGACTATCATTACCCCCGAGTCTTTTATCCATGTATTCTCTCTCAAGGAATACACCAACACGAGCAACAAAGATTTTGTTCTCGCTCTTCTGATAGAAGTAATAACCTTGAGTTTCTTTCGGGTATCCAATGAAATATCATTTGTCGTATTTGGATCCCATCTTGTTTCTGTTAACTTTCTTAACATAGACTTTACCATCTCAAATTCTCATATGCTATTCGAAGTGGTTCCCCAAACCACATCTCTACGCGGTTGCGCGAACCGATGAAGTTGGAACTTTGTTTAGTGTATGCATCATAGCTTCTAATACATATCCCCATAGATCGTCAGTAGTATCAAGTACTCATCATTGACCGAACCATGTCTAAAAATGTTCGGATTTCCTTCCATAATCAAGAGGTTACCGAGGTGTTTCTATAGAGCGAGTCAGGATACTATAACACAGCTTCCTCATACGTGATTCAAGTCATGACTTAAATATTCTCCACCTCTATCAGATCGGAGAATCTTGATTGTCTTATTGAGTTGATTCTCAACTTCCTTCTGAAACTCTTTGAATACTTCAAAAGCTTTATGTTTATGCTTCGGCAGATATTGCTTCGGCAGATATATGTAACCATATCCGTACTATCAAATGGGTGCTATAAAGTTCGAGTAACCTCCTCGTGTGCCTATCTCGACCACACGCATGCATGATTCCCAACAAATCTGTTGCCCTTTCACTGGTTTTAGTGAAAGGAGACTAAGTCATCTTGCCCATCAAGCATAACTCGCATATGTCAAATGATTCAAACTCATCTAACAGCAGAATACCATCTGTTCTAAGTCTTTTCATGTATTTGTCACTTATGTGATCAAGCCTGCAATGCCACAGGTGTGTAGGATTCAACTCATTTGGTATCCTCCTCTTAATATGGACGTTATAGGTTTCTACTTTCGTGTCTGACACATACAAACCATTTTCAAGCGTAGAAATACCATAAATTATTCCATCTCGAAAACTAAAGCAACATTGTGCATTTATTAAAATTGAAAAATCATCCAAAGTCAAATGAGAAATGGAAATACTATTTCTGCTTAATGCATGTACAAAATAAATATTGTTCAAAATAAGATTTAATCCCGTGGGTAATGCTAATCTAGTGGACCCGACATATGCAATATCAACTTTTGATCCATTTCCGACTTTCAAGTCCACTTCGCCCCTCTCTAGCCGTCTCTTATTTTGCAGGTGCTACATATTTCGAAAAATATGAGTATCTGACTCGGTGTATAACGCCCAAGTATAAGAGTAAGAAGTTTCTAGAGTAATAACACCCAAGTTCCTTTTGAACCTATTCTTGTTCTGCACCATCAGAACAGGGTCAACAGTTTTCCCCTTCTTAAGTTTTTGGTCAGCATTGGTGATCATCCCATGCAGTTTCGATAACGACTTATGGAACTGGTGCATGTTAAAGTTCATCACAAAGTTGTTGAACGATTTAGGCAACAACTTGAGGATAATATCTACTGTTAGCTCCCTTGAGACAGGCGAATCAAATGAGTCTAGCCTTTTGACTAGTCCTATCATCTTAATGACATGAAGACTCATAGGTTGTCCATTTCCTAGCTTACAATCAATGAAGGCACACCGCCATACCTTCTCATTTCGCGGCCGCTCTCGAACAACTTTTCCGGGGCCATGATATCGCCTTGTAAGATTAGCATGCTCGAATTGAATTTGAAGATTCGATTCCATGTTAGCTAGCATTAGGCACTGGACATCAGTAGCATCATCCTTATGATGTTCATATGAAGCCCAAGCATCTTCATCATCTTCTTCAGGTTTTGGAAGAAGCTTCTGGGTTAGCACGTATTCGGTCCTCTCAAACTTGAGAACTATTCTCAAGTTTCTAGCCCACCTATGAAATCGTGTCATTCACCGGCATTTATCCAATGCGCATCGAGCATTTTTGGAGTTACAGTGAAGGGAAAACGCAAATAATCGAATATTACAATAAACATTATTGCATGTCAGGATTCTTTTGTTGTTCTAATTTCAATACTACACTAATTAATTATCGTGACATATCAAGAACGGATTACCAGCTAACGCTTTTCACGAAGACCCTTGATCCAATTTCTCTAGCACTGCAACTGGTAGTGCCTCTAGATGATCCACACCAGGAGAGGTTAAATTACGCTTGGGTTTGCTAGAACACTAATGGAATTGGATGATAAAAGCTAAGCAAAATTCAAGCTTCAAGCTCAGCATGGTTCGCCACTCTCAGTGGAAGCGGGGCACATTTACCTTCGGTTGGGGGTTTGCGTGATTTTGTTTTACGCAAACCCCATGAGCAACTCTCAAACATATAAAGTTAGGGTTTAACCCTTAAGCCCGGCCCGATAGTTAATGAACTATTAACCAGACCGCTTACTAACTTATCAAGTTATTAATGAGTCGCCTAATTTATTAATTGAGCTTAACAAGAAAATTAATTCTGGCTCATCCAATATTAATAATAATACACGATGGTATTAATTTCCGACAGAATTTTGTCATTACAATCAATTACCCGATTAAGCAAACGTGGTTTAATTTCATACATGAAATATAATTTAACATCACTGTATGTATGTGACCTTTCTAGGCTCAGATTAATAGTTGTATAATAATATATTTGACCAATAATATTATTATAACGGTTAAGCATGGGATACATCAATGCAGAACGACACGATATATCTGATACTCGCGACCAAGTGATTACAATTACTATCATTGAACACTTTTATTTAGAAATCATTAAATTAACCTAGTAAATGAATTGTTACAACAATTGTCATGACGATATAATTGTTAAAGAAATAATATTCATTGATTTACAACAATTAGTATTAAAGTCATTTTCAAATACAACAGAGAAGATATGTAAAAACAAACAACAATTCGGTTTTTCTAAATACATAAGGAGAATGTTCTATCTGAAATGATGAAACGAGAAATACTTTGTGCTCCTGATTCCTTTGAAACACTAAGTATACCGAATCCTCATGTGATATAACGTTATGACCATCACTTGTCTTTGGCGTCGGCCCCAAAGTTCTACATGAGTGCATTAGTGACTCTTTTTCCCATGGTCCGATGTCGGGGCGTCATGCACCCTCTTAAAGTAACTTAAGAGCCTGGTGATAAATATTTCAAAATGGAGTAATTGAGAGGCCCCGAGTCTTACTTAGGAATGCGTTCGAGGCCATCCCGTCAATCGAGCATCGAGGCGTAGCGTATGTCATCTTAGCAGTAATAAAATCGCCCAAGTGACGCTTCACTTTTGACTTTAGAGTTTGATGTGACAATATTACTTAATTTAATTGTGGGATTAGTTATATTCAGTGACACTTACGATTTTACTAAGACATATATTCAAACAAGCCAAACTTATATCACATGAATCATAAGACTAAATATAACACTTGACATATGTGATACGACTTACGAAGCAAAATACGAGATCTGGACTAGTTCTTAACTACGTCAATTTTATAACTATTTTCCGTTAGCTTGACCTTATAGTGGGTTTCCATCTTTTAATTAATTATATTTACATCTAAATAATAATTAATTCACATGTCATTCATTTAGGCAAAAGCAATTACAAACCGCGTTTCTTAAATACAAGCCATTAAGCCATGTAATCTACGGTATCATCAATATATACAAAGCATATAGCCCATACATGAAAAAAATTAATTTTCCTTGGTATATTTATACATGTATAGCATGGATAGTCAAGGATTGAGCAATGCAACTTTCGTGTTGAATCATATATTGTGTCTAATTATCAGATAATATAAACAATTTTAATTGCTCACTCAAAAGATCAAATCTAATTGAATTTTAAATTCAACTTCGATTTTTATGTTACTATATAAGTATTTAATTATCAAATAATTTTATGCTTATATCCAATTAAATATTTCGAAAGACTTAATTAATTCTAATCTAATTAGAAATTATTATTTGCATTAGTTTTAACTCTAATTACAAATTATTATTTACATTAGTTTTAACAAATTAAAACTAGTTCTAATTCCATTAGAAATATTTAATTGTAATGAATTAAATTGAATAAATTAATTCCTAAATTGAAATTAATTATCATATCAATTTAATCGATGTCTAACATCTAAACGAGCCAAAAGTCCGATCAAACCATAAATAGGCAAAGCCAAAACGAGCTAGCCCAATAAGGTTCGAACTCTAAGGTTCAAAAACCTAGAACTGACTTTACCGTGGCCGAAGGGGTGGGGATTGAGTCGTGTGTTGTCACACACTCACTGCGCCCCCGCTCTGACGGTGGTGGTGGTCGAACTATGCTTGAAGCAATCAAATACTATACGGATATAATGAGAACTTGGGAAAGAAACTTATTCTAGTATTACAATATGTTAATTTCGAAATTGATTAGCTTACGTTAATCATATTTAATTGATATTCAATCATAAAACAATGTTAAATATTAACGGAGATCAATATATAGCATATATTCAAACTATAGAATTCATGAATCAAATTAATTACATAAATATAATCTAAGTAATCCAGAAGCTCCGAGGCCAATGTTGGAATTTCTATCATATAAATAACATTCAAATAATATTATGGATCACGAATTCCAAGATCGCTCTGAGAGGTTAGCCCTTAAACAATAATTAAAGAGACAAGTGTGTACCGTTAACTTCTTGAATCAATGCTTGACGAAATAATATGATGGAGATCCCTCATCCAAGTAGAATGCCTCCAAAGTTGTCCACACCCGGCAGCGAACAAGCCCTCGGGTTTTACTTAGAACTAATTTAAAATATTAAAGGCGAGGGAGGAGATTGGGAGGAAAAAAACCAATGGGATTTCTCCTCCACTACTCGACAAAAGAAAATAAAGAGAACTTTGCGCTTCACTGTTCTCAAAAGTGAGAAATGAAAACAAATGAATGAGCAAGCTTAATTCTCCAAATGGTGGCCTTTATATAGGACTTTAAGGTCCTAAAATATAGGCACTAAAGAGATGTAGTAGAACAAAATCGCCCACTTTTCGACCAAGCCTCATACATGGGGTGAAATTCTGAAATTGGAATTTTGCCCCATCATTTCCATACGGTTTGATTTTAAACCTCGGAGCTTATAATCGCATTATAACTTGATTTTGTTGTATGTGTGTGACCTCTTAGGCTCGACTGACAAAGACCATATATTAATAAATGTTAACCGAACATTATATGATACTCCCTAAATCTCAAATTATTTGGGAGGTTTTCTTTTTATGGAAAATCCAAAATATGTTCCTAGTTTGACTAATATGTGAGTGATAAAATTGGAGGAAAAGTGACAATAAGAGAGTAATTCAAATAATTATTAAAATGTGTGCAAAAGCAAACCACCCAAACATTTTGGGATGGAGGGAGTAATATATTGATTATGAGCAAACCCTATTAAGCCATCACAAACCTTAGTGTCACATCGACTATCTAATATATATATATATATATATATATATATATATATATATATATTATAACGACCATATATAATTACAAATGCGCCCTCGAGGTTAGATCGTCATCAACTTTTTGTATATATCAGTCACCATGCAATGGTTGACAGAAAATCACACAGCAATAACCCATAAAACACGATAATTTGATAAACATTAAAATGGTTCGAAAATTTAAATGTTGTACTAGTTTAACCATCATGGCATCACCTAATACAACCCAAGCATAAAACTCCATCAAAAACCAAGTCACAAAATATTCCACAAAATAGTTTACAATTTCAACATCCCAAACAAAATGTAAAAACTGAGTACATCAAAATCATAAAAGAGATGGCTGAGAGGATCTAGCCAACTTGTCCACTTACCTAGGTAAATCAGCGTACACCGAACTCTGCCCGACTCACAAAGGCACTGTCAATCACGAAGGTGGGAAGGGAGTAAGCTAAAAGCTTGAGTGGAAGCGAATCGCGGATGGTAGCTTTCCCATCAAATGAGGTACCTGATAAAGGGATATAAATACGTGGCGATAAGATAGATAGATATATATTTACATATATACGATCGGAAATATACCATTATCAGGCATCATACTTGATAATGTCATCGACAAATACACCCATTATGAAGATTCGAAACTACGTTAACTTTCATGTCGCCCAGATCTGCATGTCATCGTCAAGCGAGTAAACGACAAAATTTCCATGACCACGGCGTTCACTTTCACAACAACAATAACATAGCTTACGAAAATGAAATCACAATAACATCATATATAACATTTCATCCTTTTTCGGCGAGTTTCGCCCTTGGTACCCAACATGACATATCACTTTCCCGGCGGGCTCGCCGCCCGAACACCCGACATACGTCATATCCTTTTCCGGCGACTCGCCCGCCAACATAGCATCATCCAAATAATTCCATAAATTCCGAAATAATTTGCAATTTCGCGATTGTACCAGCACTGCGGCACAAAAACATATACATACTCAAAGGACCTTACACTTTCGAACATACATGTACTCAAACATGACTACCACAAAATAAATATACGGAAATGCATCTAACCTGACCCACCCCATACAAGATTTAACATTTCACAATTTCACCACTAAACCCACGGATAAGTTTATAAGCAGATACAGTCAAAATCAGGTACCATATACTTAAAACTTCGAACATAAATAAGGTAGCTTGAGTGATAAATCCCACATGGCTAGTACCGCTGGCGCCCCCAAGCGATCAATCGATCCTCACGGGCTGTTCCGTCAGTCTGAAGAGAAACATCAAAAATTTAAATTCCTACTACTCGCAACAAATGTCAACCCTTATCCTAATTCAATTCGACTTTTCAACCCATTTAGTTACAAGCCCGACAACTTATAGGTACTAATTATGTTTCAATAACAACTCACGATAGCTGACTTTCACTACCCCGGACTAAATCCTATAATCAATGTCACCTTATCCAAATTTACTAACATTTCCAATCAATTTCAATGAGCCCAATTTCAACTTTTCGATTAATTTAAATTGGCTACTATCAGCCTCTAATCCCCAAAGTCCGGCTTACTGCTCAAAATCTACCCCAAAATTAATTTCAACCTACTTTCTTCCAACACTTATAACTCACTTAATTTCATCTCAAAACAATCACAATAATGGTCAATAACATATTTATACTATCAACCACATTTTAGAAAGTCAACCACGATCACTGAAGTCAACTCAACTATAACAACAACCTACCCACGAATATCGATCATATCAGCTCCCACATATTATAATTTAAGCCTATACAATAATTCATATTTAAAAATATCTGCTTGAAAACTTGATCAAACCCAAAATTCCCAAAAGTCAACGCCACAAGCGTCCAAAATTATTGACAGCGATATTTATTTCAGAATAAGCTAATTTAGAACCCAAGAATCAATTGGAGCAGCCAAGGAATTTCAAAATACAAAAAGTCAATGAAAAAAGTCAGCTTCGTAGCGATCTCCTGAAATATACTCAGCTTAAGATCGGACCTTTTTTACCTTGAAACGAAGAGGACGATGAGGGGAAGCTCTCCAAAAAATTTGAGGTCCAAAGCTTGAGAGATGGAGGAGAAAATTGAAGAAGAAGAATAAAAAAAAATGGGAAAGGGGCGGTGTAGATGCGTCCGGGGAAGAAGAATTGGGTTTTGGGTGGTTTAGGCTTATTTGATGGTTAATTAAGTGGGTTGGGCCCAATAGCCCAACCGATGGGCCCCCGACCGTTGAAAATCGCATCTTAATTCGATCGATACCTCTCGTTTTAACTTATCTAGGAACAACTAACTTCAACATTTCATTCATAAATGCATAAAATATTAAGTGGGTTTCAAATTTTAAATAAATAAATTTAATCATCTCCGTTTAATTTATTAATTAGCAGTCGTTACCGTATATATATCAACAAGCTTAAATGAATTAATGGGTTGTACAATCAATTGTTCAACGAGCATCATTCAAATATCTCATAGCGCTTTCAATAATTTAAACCACGATTGATTTACTTAACCAATGCTTTACAGCGCGGGGTGTTAAACTATTACCCCGATATGGTGTTATTGGTCCCTTTCTGAGATAATGAAATATAAAATAAATTATTAACATTTATAAATATAATAATAAATAGTTATATATTTATATGTCATCTAATATTAAATATATGTGTGTTATATTACCTGTATTAATATGATATTTACTCTATTACTTCAACCTTTTTCATATTCATTTTTATTCTTTTACAACTCCCTCCAATTCAACTTAAATGATGTTTTTATTTTCATAAATTGCAATAAAATTATATTATAAATGATATTTTTATTTTCATAAATTATCCAATACTATAATCTACACATTTTTCATTTTTAATGATTTAATCGATATATATGGTAAATATATTTAATGCAAAAATTATTATAGGAAATATTTTATAATAATATATATAATCTTATAATTTTATAATAAAATATATTAGTATTGATCAAAATTTAAAATATTAATATACTTTAAATGAATAATATATAATTAAGCTAAAATTTATAATTCTAATGAATATCTTAATATCATTTTCTTTAAATTTTTTTTGAAAAATATATTTAGATTAATATTTATAATATTACTTTAAAACTAAGTATATTGTATTTCAAAACTAAAACGTTGCAATATGAAACTTAATATATTATTGCTATATAACTTTGAAATTACTACTAATTACTTTAAAATATATGTTGGAAATTTAATATATTATTGTTATATTGCAATATGAATCTTAATATATTATTGTTAGGCATCTCCATTGAAGACTTACAATAGTCCCGCATTATCATTCAAGATTTTAACCAAGACGGAGAGCGAACGCTCGAAAAATAAATGCAAGCGGTTAGGCTAAATTTGGAAACCATTCGTGGTTCAAATGTCATAGGCAGCTAAGGTGGTATATATCTATTAGAAAGATCTTGGATCCACAAGCAATATGACTGACCACACCAAAGCATCCACAGGTGCTTGAAATCTTTATAAAGATGGGATGGAGAAAGCAGTCAAAGTAGATAAAAATTCATTTGCGATGGGGAATGCTTTCTTGATGCCAAAACAATACAAGAAGAATGGCGCTGACCCTACTTAGGAGCAAAGGGCAAAAGCGCCCCAAATGTCTCAACATCTCAAGCATCTACCTCGGCTCTACAAGAAGCGAGAGGAAGATCTAATTCAATCATTTAAAGGCTTGACTCACCACTGCTTTGACACAAAGGTGGTGGCGGCATAAAGGTTTTGTGGCCTTGAAGGACCCAAAATGAGCATGGAACAATGGGTCCGAGAAAGCATGACCTCTGCTAAAGGCCGGCTATAATCCAGATAACTACAAAGCCATTAGACAACTACCTCCGAGTTCACAAGTAGCATAATACATGGGGGTGAGATGGCGCTGAAACATGATGAGGTAGAAAGGATGATCGACGAACCCGACAAAGTTTAAGAATTGCCTAAAACCCTCGCTCACGTGTTCTAATTAGGAGGGTGACAAACCCACTTTACATATCAAAGACTAGAGAAAGGTGCCTCTTGGGGAAAATGCATGGTGGGCGACCCTCGAGAATTCTGAAGTTAGAGCGTCCTACTGCCCCGAAGAAAACCAAAAGAAGTCGGACTTCCTAAGGTTGGGGACAAATGTAAAAGGGCATAGCCGATTCAAAAGAAATCATCTTCGGACTTGGAGGTAACCTCGGAAACCATGCAAGAGGCGAAAAAGAAGAAAGAGGCACATGCTTAAATTGTTTTGATATAGAGGAGAAAAATGAGGGATACGCTTCGATCAGGCGCATCCTTGGGGAAGCAATGAAGGAGTGGTTTACTTAGCCAATCTCCGTGTATATCGGTGAGAAAGATCACGAGAAACTGGAGAAATAGTCGTGAATTCAAGGCAGCGCACCTAAAGAGAAGGATATTCCTTAGAGGAGGTAAGAGGAACTAGAAGTTTAGCGGCCCCATATCCATGAGCAAACCCTCTGGAAATTCTCGGGGCAGCCCGGCCCGGCCAAAGGGTATCAGGGCGAGTTCTCAAGCGGTGTCAAGATGATCTACTATATAGATACATCCACGAACAAACAACTTTGTGGAGCAATGCGCACCTCTTTTGCGTGGCGCTGAGGTACAATTATCAACGCATTTGGCGAAGGGTTCAAAATCCCAAGAGGAAGGCATACCCAGAGGCAGGGGGCCACCTTCGTAGCTCAACAAGCAAATAAAGAGCTCGTCACTTGGAGCTAATGAAGGCCAAATTTATGTCCACCTTCCCTGCGTATGATAGGAGGGCGTAGATATGGGATGCCTAATATACGAGCCCAGGATACAAGTCTCGTAGGTAATTCATTAGAAGAACTAGAGGAACTAGGGGTCCAACGCTATGTCTATAGACAAACCCTGCGGGACTACTCTACCTGGGACAAACCAAGTAGTATTCTAGACGAGTTCTTCAAGTGGCGTGGGGACGACCCCATATACAAGTACGTTCATGAGCAGACGCTCTGGAACGAATGTCCGCCTCGAAGGCTAATGCCTAACTACGTAAGTCAACAACACCCTATCTTCATGAAAGCAATTGATGGGTTGAGACTTCAAGCTCGACAAGAGACTATCAGAACAAGGGTGAGATGCACATGCGGTCGAAACCCGAGGTTCAAATATCCTTAAATAAACTCAAGTACCTCGCCAGGCATGAGGACCAATAGCACCCTCAGGCATGAGGGATAATGGCCATACTATCCTAAGCCACGAGGGATAAAGCGCACAAAGCTAACCGCTTGATACGAGGCTTAAACTATCAACCCAGCGCTCGAGCGAGGAGTATAAATTGTTCACCTCCCGGATGAGAGGATGGGACGTCAAAGAGCCTCCACGAGCATGAGGATAAACGCTCCAACCCTCCCTTACGTATGAGGATAAAGTGTCGGCACCCCTTGAACTACATTTGGCTTCGTCCCAAAGTGCATTAGGAAGCTTGATACATATGGCGCAACCATAACTTAAGCGACATCCGTATTTGTCCACAAGTACGAGCTAAAGAGGCTGGCCAAGCACAATAGTACAAGATGAACAAACATGTGGATGGCTCAACCAATCCAACAGCAGCGTGGCAAGTCACACAAGTAACCTTGATACTATGTTTTCGAAGCTCTGAGGTGGGGGTGCAATCACAAGAAAGCTTGATTATCTTTGTTAAAGCTCCTAGATTTGCAACCCGGACGAGGTTAAGGATCACGATCTTTGAAACTCTTGAACTTTGAGGGCGTAAGTGATTATGAAGGAGATAAGGACAAGAGCGGCGTTGCTTGACCCACACTTTCAGCCGGGCCTTTATCAAATTGAGTAAAATGAAAGGCGTGTCATGGATGAGGTAGAAAAGAACAAAGTCTAACACTACAGAAGATGCAGGAGATAGGAGCTAAGGAGGGAAGCAAACTTTACCCTCTCTAACGAGCAATTACATCTAAGGCTTCGAGGTGAGGTCGATGGTTGAGGGGTGTTCAAAACAAATGATGCATTAGAGACTCCTTGTAGGGAGTTGCCCGGTTTAGAAAGAAATACATCCTACCATGAAATGAGGATCCTTCTACTGAGAAGCATGCAAGCTGTCCAAGGCCTCTAGATATCCAACTTATACGAATATCCCATACGAATGAGAGATTAAAACTCGACTACTAATTTATTTGTTAAGGCCGTCGGAACATATCCACTATGTCAATGAGCCTTTAAAGCGGACAGCAGTTATCGCGACTCTTTTAATTTGCTAAGGCCGGTGGGAACATATCGAGGCACATCGATGCGCCTAAGCCGGACAGGGCATCTCTTGACCACAAGCCTCTAAAGTTGGTTGAGACACATCCACAATATCCAACGATTTTCGGAGAGTCATAAGGATGTACAACCTATCAAATTAATAGTCCGTAACCATCTCGAGTTGGCAGAAACCGCGAGAGCCCGAGATTGATTAGCTCGGCCACGATGTTACCTGAGAGCCTACACCAACAAATAACCCTCAGAGTTAAGATATTAAAGCTTATGAGGTGGAGCTGCAATCTTAAGATGGGACTACACAATAAGGCTCCTAGATTGCGACTCCAGACCAGATACAAGGGAACACCACTAAAACCCTTAGATTTGGGGACTAAGGTCAAGTTGGAAGTCATGATGCTTGAGATAAATGCAGATAAATATGGGAAAGCACAAGATATGAAGGGTAAGATAAAGTCAAAGCAAGGCTAGCCTGCAGGGGTGCACCAACCATATACCAAGTGCATGGCCCGTCGTACCAGGTACTGAGGTACCTCGTTTATCTATCCATGGGATTCATATTATGAATATCGAGGATTGAAAATAAAGGTCCCCTATACCAACAAGAAAGATACTCAAGCCTCGCCACACAACTAGCCACATGCTTGAGGACTAAGAATCAAGTCGAGAATAAGGAAAGCGATACCTACTCACCGCTGATACTTTCGCCCTTCTTTGGGAAATGTCCAATAACTTGACATACTTGAAGAGAATATAAATAAGTCACGGACCTATAAGAAGGGAAGGAAAGAAGGTGGAACCCATGAAAGTAGTTTATCACCTAAAACAATAACTATCCTTGAGAGCGTACTAAGGAGCCATGACTCCTGGTAAAAACATAAAGTTCTAACTTGACTCATGGGTAAGGCCAAAACACCTAACAGGAAACTCTCGGAAATGAGTCCCTGACCATCCATCAAAGCGAACTACGTTTGACTTGATCCTCAGGGCGACCACTCAAGGATGTCAAATGCCAACTTATATAACACTCTTGCTATCAAATCAAAATCAAGAGAAAGGCATAGAAGTCGAGGGTGATCGAGACGGAGGTTGGAAGGAAGAGCGAAGAGGGGCACGTCCACCGCTTTCCAACAACTCTCAAACCAAAGGGATGTACCAAGACAAAGGACTTCTAAAAAGCATAAATAGAATGATTTCATGAGCACGTGGTCAATAGAAAGGAAGAGGACATCCTCTGCCTAGCTAAATACCGTGATACTCGAGTCATTCGGACAGTAGCATGCCTAAAGTCTAATATATATATATAATATGTATATTGGCTAACCTATCCCAAGCTATGACTCAAAGGCAAACTCAAACATGATGAAGGTAGAAGAAGACCTATGATCATCAACTACACATGGCGGAGTCTACAAAGCAAGAGACAAAAAAAAAACAAATCAAAGCGGTCGAGCTCTTACAGAGGTCGATCAAAGCAAAAGGAAGGGATACAACAAAGTCCTAAAAGGTCCATGTTATAGTCTCAAGGCCATCCTATCCTACTTGAATGCACACAATGCAACACCAAAAACGGGTATAGCACACATATGCTTTGAGGTTGGACGACCAACCTCATTGCCTGAAAAATCGAAAAATATGCCCTATTTAGACTCATAAGCGAGTCCGTGAGCTGTAAACTTCATCCCTGTCGGATATCCAGTCGAGGAGAAACAAATCCCTAAAGCTACAAAAGGCTGAAAATGAAAAATTCGGTAGCATCTTTAAAGCGGTGATAACGCTCGAGCTCACGAGGCTGAATTATGAGGCTCACCGATATGCCAAAGAGACACCTCGCTATATCGTTATAACGCAAAAGTTATGGGGCGGAGTTTTCTATGAGAAGCGGGGAAATTTTGACAAAAGCTGAAGTATGCAATTCAAGAAAATTAACTATGCTATCTATTTCGAAGAAATACTTAAGCATCTAGGTAAGCGTGTACAAGCATAATCATCAAGAAGGTTCATCAAAAAAGCATAAAAAGATGCATAAGGAGTCAAAGGTACTACCTTTATGCAAAAGCTTGAAGAAAATCCCAAAAAGTTGTCAACTTTGTGCTTCTACTCAACTCCAAGAACTTGTAAGCATGAAGAAAAGCACATTAATAATGGTCTATGATCATATAATGTTGCAAGAAGCAAGTAAAAGATAAAAAATAGAGGGGATGAAATTTCGCTCGTGACTTTCGCGAAGAGGGGAGAGAAGATGATGAAAATTGATTTTTTGAAGTCATCCTACCCTTATATAGACCTCATGTGCCAACTACCATAGAAGCCCAAGAGCCTTGTCTTGTTGGGTAAGAAGGTTCTAGAATTACCAAGACAAAATGTGAACTAGCCATAGGCACTTGTTCAAAAATCCCATCTTTATGGAGTCGGGATGATCTAAATTTTTCCGCGAGGAAAAATATGTCCCAGAAAATATGACTGATCGAATAAAATGAAGAGGCCCCAGACTGGAATCCAAAAATCGAGAAAAATGGGATTTAATTAAAATTAAAATCCCAAAATTAATATGATTAATTCTACGAAATTCGTATTATTAAGGATAATCGTCTTAAAAATATCATTATGTAATGAAATTTATGTTGAAAATAATGGCTAAGTCAAAATACAAAGGATTGAATCAATATAAATTAAATCGCACTGCGCTTCTAAAAATAATTTAATTCTCTAATAAATTGAGAATTAAATAGGTCTTTATGTAATATATCACGCAATGAGAACCAGATAGCAATTTTCTAATAAATTGAGAAATTAAATAGGTTTAACATATAATACATCATGTTAGCATCAAACTGAATAATTAATTCTCCAAATAAATTAAAATTAAATGCGTCTTAACATGTAATATATCGTATTAACATCGAGCCGAATAATTAGTGCAATAAATTGAGAGCCCAATGGGATCACGACCTGATTGGCGTTAAAATCCACAATTAAGGTTTCATTAAAGTCAAAGAGACACAAAGACTTAATTAAGGATGCATTGCAAATGACAATAAATTCTTTAAATGCATAAATTCGACCCTCATAAAGTCGGGGAGTTGGCTAGGGATCGTGATCAAAGACATCACAATAAATCCCTATAAATAGGTAATCATCCTGGAAAGCCATATAATGGCATGGATGATAACCTAGGACATGATTAGCCTTAAATGCATGCGCAACAAGTCCAAAGTGGGTTCATGACTCACAGACCTCACGGAAAGGGGCATTGGTAACCGGATCAAGAAAAGAAAGTAATAAATTACATCAATAAATGATCCAATGCCCATCCAGCCAAGTCAAAGACGGATGTCAAAGGGCGACATATGCTAGAAGTAAAAGCAGAAATATATCCACATGTACTAAATTCATGTTGGAAAATGAAGCAGTATGCAGGTCGAACCAGGCACCTACCACGTATCATATTCTCGGTTTGAGAGGGCAACCCTATAGGCACTAAAAATTTATTAAAGAATATAATTAAAATGATTAAGATGGTAGATCGAATTAATTAAAATCGAGCCACCTAAAAATTACACGTGGCTAGGGTTCTCAATCGAGCCCTAAATTTAATGTGAAACCCTCGTACAAAAAGGGTTTTCGGGAAAATAGCCAATTAAAAAGTTCATTAGAATTCGGGGCTCGGGGATAAATCTAATTTTATTGGGTGAAAATTAGCCCTAGGGGCTAAAATTGAAGCTTCAACAGTTTCGGGGTTCAAAATGGAGACTCTAGAAATTATGTGGTTCAAAATCAATGTTTCAAAAGATCCGGGGTCAATATAATAATATATTTGACTTTAGAAAAGATCGAACATACTTTCTCATGAAAATAGGCTTTAATATGGATTTCTTGAAGGAAATTAATGCCTAAATATCCGACGATTCAAATCTTGCCTCAAAATTCAACGGTTAAGATCGTGATCCACCTGAAATTAAATCAACCAATCGAGAAGCAAAACATTCAAAGCCGGAAGCCTATAGAAGTGCCCCCACAAATTTCGAAATTCATGATCTGGAACTGCATTCGAGAGAAATACACAAAAACATACGAGAGATACGGAGGACTCTGAAATTCTCTAAGTGAAATCTTTTAAACCGCCAACGGAAACACCACACGGTGCGTTTGGAAAACACCTCTAAGTGTACTAAATAGAGGCGCCTAAAATAGAGGGGTGCACAAGCGTAATAATTCCCTCGAATCGGAAAGAAAAAATCAGTGAGAATCGTGCAGATCTCACCGAGGCAACCGAATATTTAGGAATAAGCTTAAAGCACTGATTATTCATAAATCTTGCGAGAACTTTTGAAAATTCTTAGAGTTTTAATTCATGAAGTTCGGATATAGGAAATACCGCTTGAATATTCGATCCACATAAAATTTGGAGTCGAGGATAGGAAACCTACTTATTTGCTAAGGTCACTGTCGTCGGTCGATTAATAAATGCGATAAGGTTGGGATACTCAAAACTTTCATGCGATCATCGCTACAACAACAAGTTGTTAAAAAGGCCGCTATAGTATAAGCTAGAAGCATATAGTGCTTCACGGCTTAAATCAAATCAAAAAGTGAAGCGAAATCTATTTAAGTCTACGACAACAAGGCTGCTTTGGGCAGCTTGTAGTATAAGCTATAAACTTGAAGTGAGGACAAATCTCACTAAGTCCCATCTAAATCAACTATGTAACAAAATTTGCTAAGCGTTATAGTACAAGCAAGAAGCGCATATTGCTTAGATAACTTGCTTGCTATCATCATGCCGCCCACGTGCTTGGAGTCTTTATCCCCGAATCAAGTCACTAAAAGTTAGCCTCCCCGAGCTACAAAGTCCCACCAAAGAAAGACAAACGCTTGCAGAGTTACTCGATCGCAGAAGCGTGCTTGACTACTGTCTAAGCGAGGAACATCCCATAGTTTCACCACAAAGGTGAAGTAATAAATCCCAAGACCAGCTGGCTGCAGAGAGCCCGATTTGCGATACAAGTCCATCGAAGTCTAATATAGGCCGGATATCGAGTCAGACCAGATCGAGTCCATACAACCAACAGAATACTGTTTGCTAAAAGGCTCCACCGGCGGACCATATCCAAATCGAGACTAATTACCCGAGTCCGTAAGGACCGGGGCACATATCTAGCTCATAGGCTCACATCCAAGTCAAATCAAATCAAATCAATAGCTCGAGCTTAAGCTCGAATCGAGCTCAAGTCGAGTCGAGGCTCGTACGAAACTCCTATCAAGACCAAATCAAGTCAAGGAAAACAAGCAGGACATCTCACAAATCGTCAACAAGCACGGCTTAGGGACTTATAATTTAGACGATCGATCATAACTTCGATTTGATAAAACACATACAGCGAGGAATTTTCACTACGATTGGGTTTTATTTTGTACACCTTTAAATAAATAAATAAAATTCTTCTTTGTATTACACATTTTATTACCTTCAAATTCATTCCTTCATATCAAACGCACTTTTAGGAGTTTAAGGATTTTTTAAAGCATAATGCTTAAATAAAACCTAGCCATCAGATTGGTGCTTTTGATTGATTTTTTATCCAATAAAATAAGGACATTATTGTCTAATAATATCTCTTTTTCATGAAGAGTGTCTATTTTTACAATTTTTTTTATTTTTCACAACTTGTTCCATTTGATTAATGTTTATATTTATTTAGTAACAAGTCAACTTTAAACCACCTAAAAAATATGTGATTTTTTTAAATTTAAAAAAAATTAAAATTAAACAATCCGTATAGGAAGAAGGGAGTAATAATTTAGTGATGGTGTCTAACCGTACTAATATTAAACATAAATTATTTTTCTCTTCCCATTTAATTCATTGCTTCTTTGTTTTTGAATTTGATTTGGTGTCCACTTCAAAGAATCTTCATGTTCCTTGTTCATTTTTTATTTCCATTGCATATGTTTCCATATATCTCATGAGATAAAGTCTTCATTTCTTTCTCCATATTTCATATGCAAATTAGTTAGAACTTAAATTCAACTAATTTACCTATAAACATTTATGGTTAAAAGTTTAACAATTCTCAGACCTGCATATATAATTATCTATGTTATATAAGTTTTGTATTTTAATTGTGTCAATATTTTCCTTAAGCGGTAGGGTCGTCACATTTCAAATGGGGCCCCTGTTCGAAGTAAGAAAAATAGTACTACCTTCGTTCCTTAATATTTGTACAATTTTTTTGTTTCAAATTACTTATCTTTTTAGTATAGAAAATTATAATTCTATATTCAATGTACTTTTTTATCTACTTTCTTGATAAATTATCAATCAACGATAATATAAGTTTCAATTAATTATCATTGACATTTTCAATATACTTTTTGACTACTTTTTATATCCTTAGTCTTTGTGCAAATAGTTAGGAAGACAACTAAAAGGGAACGGAAGGAGTATTGTTTTAAACAAGGGCCTACCTTGAGACGAGAACCACTTGTGATAGAAGGGGGTGGCAAAATTTAAAAATTATATAGATGGTGGGCAAACTTGAATTAAAGAAATCTTAAGCTAAAAAGAAACATCAACTCCAACAAAAGTAATAAGTCAATTGGTGCTAAGAAGACTTTAACCCACACACATTTGTTACCATCATTGTCTTTATTATTTACACTAGAAATTTACTTACAATTCACATGATATATAAAATATTAGGGACCTCTCTAAATTTGGGGTCATGTTCGAAAAACCTCCCTAGACTACCTTATAGCCGGCCCTGTTAAGGGGTGATTATAACGGCACATGTTGGGTACATTGTGAGTATAACAATAGATGTTGATATACTACAAGGGATTTAATCGACGCGATATACAGTAGATCTAGAATCTCTCTATGAGTTATATTTGATTGCGTGCACCTGACGTTGTCGGTTTATCAGTATGGTTCGTAGTTCGAATTAAAAAAGTCATGGGTGTTTCATGATACACTTCTTAGTTGCTTTATGGTAGAGATCGCGAGAGACAAGGAATTGTAAAAGTAAGGAATTGTAAAGTAATCTTGTTCAAGGGCAAGTGAGGAGTGTTGGCAATCACTAGTTATTGGTTTCATTTTATTATTGTTGTAACAATTCATTTATTAGTTTAGTAAATGTGATTACATAAACCGAACATTCAATTATAGTAAGTGTAATTACTAGTCGAGTTCTCACTATAATACCAGAGATTATGTCAGATTGCTAGATCCCAATGCATAATTGTTGTAATAATATTAATGGTCTATTTATATTATTATACTAATATTATTATCTAAGCCTAGAAGGTTACACACATACAGTGATGTTGGATTATATTTCATGTATGAAATTAAACTACGTTTGCTAAATTGGGAAGTTGATTATAATCAAAGGATTTCCTAATTGAACATCATATGGGGGGGTATAATGTGATGAATTGGATGGGCTTATTTTATTCACTTGTTAAGCTGAATTAAATAATGAGTTGGTTATTTAATTAGTTGGCTCATTAAGTTAACGGATTAGGTTTTATTTATAGTGGTCATATAAATACAAGGCTTTAAGTGAAAAGCAATTTCGCAATTCATAAAACCTAACCCTACGAAGATGAGAATTTTGTCCACCTCCTCTAGGTTGGCCGAATTTCATCATCATCAAATAATTATGCCAGATTGCTAGATCACAAGCATTATTGTCCACCTCCTCTAGGTATATGATTAGATTAAAAGTTAGATCTTGAAATCACATTGCATCTATTGTGATGTTTATTGAAACAGACTAAAAATATATCGGTTGTCCTATGGAAGAACATAGGATTAAGGTATATGTTAACAATTAGTTTGATTAGTCTATTATTTTCTTTAATTACTATCATTTTTTGATATTTTGACTAACAAATGAAAGTATAGTATATGCAATTTCTAATTTAATGATAATAACTTTAATTTATTGTTACTATTATGAAATTTTAGTAATGGTTTTGTAATACCCAGCCCAGAGTGGCCATGTGATCAGATTTGATATGATGTGATTGTACTACTCATATAAAAAAGATGCATCTTCTTTTAGAAATCTCATCTCATAAGAACTCCAGTGTTAAGCGTGCTTGGTCTGGAGTAATGAATGCAGGATGGGCGGCCACTTAGGGAAGTTTCTGTAGTGAGCACGTGAGTGAGGACAAGTGTCTTTGGAAAGACCCGTGAGGCTGAGCCCAATCAATAAAATCTATAACATTCCGACCGGTGTTCCGAGGAGGCGTTACAAATGGTATAAGAGAAGCCATCGAGCTGTGAAAAAAGTGCTATGCGACATAAAGGGCTAAATCAAGAGCGGGGAGCCACCTCTTGAAGCCGTAGGGCCAGCCTCTAGAATCTCGCGGATGAAATACTGATGCTGGATGAGGCTCAAACGGGGATGTTGAGTATTTAAGTGGGGAGTTCATAATACCCGACTGAAGTGGCCATGTGATCAGATTTGATATGATGTAGATTGTACTACTCATATCACCAAGATGCATACTTCTTTTCAAAAGCGTCTTTGGAAAGACAGATGGCGTTATGTGAGGTAGGTCAATGAATACATAGCGTCTTAAGCCGGTACATTCGGGCAGATTCTAAATTTCTTCCCTTTTCATTGAATAGATAATTTTGTTTATCTATTACACAATCTTTTCTTACCTCTTATAATTATAATAAAAAAATAACGTATAACAAAACTACACGTGCAAGTTTGCAACGCACGACCTTTCTCACAACTTACTAGTAATATGTAAATGGGACAGACTATAAATTACACCGATTGCCTTAATTTTTCCATACAAGAGGAATGAATAGTGCCCAATGTAATGAAGTATTTTTGAAGTTTGGAACATTACATAATTTCAACCAATATTGTATTATTGTAAAATAAAATATCCAAATTTTGTTATAGGAAGCGTTTCATGAACACTTAACAAAACAAGTTGAATTATTCGAATTGGATGAAGGTGGCCTATAATTAAACTATAATTGTTAAATATCTCTATTGTGGCTGAGCATAATCCAGAGGTCCATATGGCTCAAATAGCTCAGCAAATGCACTCTTTTTCCTCTTTGGATTCCAACCCATATCTTGGCAAAGTTTATCATTGAACCAAATATTATAAGTACCAACACAAAATCTCTTCCCATAAGAAGGAGATGGCTTCAAGTGTTTATCCCATTCTGCTATGTTCTTCTCCATATCTTTGATGCTAGGTATCTTAATATTCCCATCAAGAAGCTCCGCTAACCATCGACTCATCATTTCCGCGGTTTGTAAATTTGAGACACTCTCCGCCATTCCTACCACGGCCAGTTGAGGAATTCTTGGGTGGATCATCTCCCTAAGGACAATATAGTTATATATGAGAGTAAAGTAGTACTTCAACGACTAACCGTGACCTTTTATAAAAATTAGTAAAATATACGTCGTTTATTAAAATTAAATATTTAAGCGAGATAATAAAATAAAGTAATTAACTATTTACATAAATTTATAAATTCTTTTTTTGATTTATAAATATAATTTATTTTATTCTTAGTTATATGATCCTTTATAATTTTTTGATAATATAAAATTTTAATAATAGATTTAAAAATTTTGGTAGCATACTACTCTTCATTTTCAAGGAGTTTAATTAAAAAAAAATGCACATTATGCAATTATATTTTATTAGAAACATCATTTTCTCTTTTAAAAGAAAAAAATATATATATACACGATGTTATTTTATTTATTGTTAGAAAACATCACTTCTCGATTGATTAGTAGTACTTAAATTATTCATAGTTTTACTATTCAATTTTATTTATGTATTCATTTTTAACATATTTTAATTGATGATTATTTCGATAATATTTACACAAAGCGAATAATATGAAGATCTTTTCATATTTTATCAATTTTACCCAAATCCAACGATCAATGCGTTAAGATATCCGCATTGAGATAGCTTAAAATACTTTCCAACTATGTTTGATTTGTTATATAATTTTTTAGGCAAAAATTTAGGAGCAATGGTATTACATATTTTTCCACCAATATATAGAAAATAAACCTTGTAAAAGTAATATAGTAATTAGTATTAATGTAAAAATGGAAAAGCCACTTAGCTCGCGGCTTTTCTTGAAAATATTATAATAAAAGTAATATAGTAATTAGTAATGTAAAAAGGGAAGAAACACAACTGATACTTTTATAAGTGAGGGAATTATAGAAAATATTTGAATAGTTGTAAATGTATTATTCAAACCTTATATTTGACAAATTTTTACTTAATTAAACTGTATCAGAACACTGGGCGAGGAATGAGTTATTGAAGATGCAACATTTCTATGTCTAAGCAATTATTAACCACTCACTATGAAGTGTTTTTCCTCATGTTTTTCACTTTTACAATTTACTATTGCTATACTATGGAAGTTTTACTTAATGTTGTACTTTATGAAGTGTTGCAAGTTTGAAACTACAATAAAATATGTTTCAAATCTTTATTTTCCAATTATATGAAGACATGTGGCAATCAATTCATATTGGTTATTTATCCCAAAATTCCATTTTCGTAAAATAATATTGGACGATTGATGGGAATTGGGATTGGGGTATGAGATTGAATGATTTTTTTAATATCATGCTTAAAAAATGTGAGATTAACTTTAGTTATAAAAAAAGTATTAATCTTAAATTATTAATTTATGATTTTCTTAGAACCTATATTATAAAAGAATTTTTTGAAAAAAATATTATTTTATTATTTTATCAATTTTTGTAATTTTTAATTGGCCTAATAAGTTGGACCAGACAAATTTATTACTTTAAAGAGTTTATTAATTTATCGAGTAGTAATTTATAGAATTTTTACTGTAGCTATTTTCACATCATTCATTCTTAATTGACGTGAAAATAGATAGGATGCCAACTAAAAAACGGAGGGAGTACATGAATGAGTTATTTGGATTGGTGATGATAAGGCAATGAATAATTTAGTTTTTCCAAAATTAACTTTGTTTATAAGTATTTATTTGATGATTAAATATAATAATATATTTTTTTTTATATATATTATAAATATACATATCTTATATATAAATTATTGAAATAAAAATTGATGTATGAGATATATTTGAGAATTGGAGGAGAAATAAAATAATGAGATATAGAAATTGTGTATATAAATACAAAATAAGTAAAACTTTTTTGATAAATATATATTATAGTGGATAAATAATATATAAGATATGATATTTTATATGATATGGAAATGAGTTAGCATATTGAAAATTGTGAAAAACATAATAAATAGAACTTAGCATAGTGAGTGCTCTAGAGCACCTGCTATAGTCCATTTTCATGGGTGTTTATCACAAAATTTAACTATTTAACTACAGCAAAAGTTTTGTCTTGTTGGCCTGGCCAATTAAAAGTATTGTTGATGAGGAACACAATAAAAACCAAGTTTCATAAATGAGGTCCAGTTAGTTGATGTCACGTGTGAGTAAAAGATAAAATTTGCATAGCTTTTTCCATATGAATTATTCATTTGTAGATTTTAGTTGAGTATACCCTGACAAAAATTTAGGACCTCTCCAAGTGATGATAATAGCTAAATTTATATATTCATTTTTAAAATTTATTTCAATTGCCAATTTTGTTATGTTTGTCATTTTAATTTAATGTATTTTAGTTTAATGTCGATTGTACTTCAATTTTAATGAATTTGAACTATTATAAACATGTATTATTTTTTGTTTAAATATTTTGAAAATTAATTAGTAAGAAAATAAATGTAGATTTCTTATTTAGATGTGGTAGTATAAAAAAAGTAAAATAATTATTTAATTTTAATTATAAAATTAATATAATAAAATGTGATTTATTGGATATTAAGAAAGATAAAATAATGTAATATAAGAAATTGTGTATATGAAAGAGAAAATAAATTTTTTGGTAAAACATATATCACTATAATGGATGAATAGTAGTTTAAGTTATGTGTTGTATATGATGTGAAGATGAGTTGATACATTAAAAAGTGTGAAAACAGGGGATAAATTATTCAGTGTTGCATGGGCTCTTAGAACACTTACCTATAGAGTTGACATAATGAGTCATTATCTGAGCCAGTAATGCACTTCTTAAAAAATGGAGACACGAACATGTCTCGGACCTTATCAGCACCACGGAAGCCTGTGCATAGTACGACCAATTCGGTTTTTATCGATTCGCCTTTACCTTCAATGAAAATGCCATCTTCGCAGAAGTTGAAATTTTGAGATTTTACGAGTTTGATGCTTCCTTCGTCCACCCTATCATAGAATCCTTCTGGAAGACTAGCTGCAGAACAGGAATTTGCTTCTTGGAAAAAACCGTGTTTAGGGACCATATCATATTTCCTGAGATTTACTGCCTTTATTATCGCTCTTCCTACATACTTTGAGATGGCCCACCTCTACCAAATAATCAACACAAACTTAATTTAGATTAGTAAAATCTAAGTATTTATATTTCAAATATTTAAAATTGAGATAAATAGTAAATTAATCACATTTAAAAATAAAATTCATCAATTAAACTTTTTGATTTATATTATAATTCATTTTGTTTATAGTTTTTTTTCATAGTTATATGATCCCTTGAATTTTTTTTGAAATGCGAATGTATAATTTTAATAATAGATTTAAAAGTTTTTGTTCTTATCTTCTTTCTTCGTTTTCAAGATTTGTAAGTTATTGTTTAAATAAAGCACCTTATGCTAATTTATTTATTGTTTAGAAAATATCGTTTCACCGATTGATTGGTAAGTACATAGATACTTCATAGTTCTACTATTTAATTTAATTTTATGTATTCACATTTTAACATATTTTAATTGATCATTGACTCAATAATATTTGCAAAAACTAAATAATACTCGAAACATGCCGATTTTAATGCCTTAATAGTAAAGGCATTAAGATGTCTTTGTTCGAATATGAAATGAATTATATTGAAAATCAGTAAGAAATGGAATGACATACCAAACTATAACTTGTGTAATAATTTTTTAATAAAAGGATTAAGCCTCGATAGTACATATGCTTGATTAATATTATCTTGATATATGGAAACTTTTAAAATTTTGACATAAATAATTTTATATAAAATGTCACTGATAAGACATTCAAAATAGAAGATGAAAGAATACCCAGATTTATCACAGCGAATGTTAAATGATAAAAGTGAATTATATCTATAATATCATATTCATGCATGTATTTTTAGACCATAATATCGATAAATTATATTACATACTAAGGTAAGAAGCTAATATAAGTATTATTGTAAAGAAAATATACTCTTATTTAGTTTACTAATTACTAATAAATATTAAATAGTGAAGATTGAATTTTTTAGTTTTTCGCTTTAAATATATTGAATTCAGCTCTAATTAATTGTGCATCACATGGTTTATATATAAGAGATTTTTCTATTTAAGTATAAAAGCCCAGCATGCTATATATATATTATAATAAAAATTGAAATTTACGAAATAAAATATCCAAATCTACCAATTCTTTCGCATAAGCCTCTAAATGATTATCATTACTTGATTTTAAGCACTCCAAATAGCGTTCTGGCGCCCAAAAATTAGATAAAACGTAATTTTGATTTGATAAAATTTTAATATCAATATTAAACTACATAAAAATAGTATTATTTGATAATTTTCATAAATATTGAACTACTTGAAATAAAAAATATTTGAATTTAACATTCAGCATCTGTGAAAAATATAAATTTAAGCCGACAATACAGTAGGGGATGGAGAGTAGTAGATATATAAGCTTGGCAATTTTTATTTCAATTGTTGAAATATAAATTCAAAAAATATCACATAATAATTTAGATATATATTCTTTCATAAGTAATTTTAGATTAGAAAAATTATTTTTTAAGTATGGTGAATAATTATCATACAAAAATTTAGTATAGAGTAAAACTAATTCATTGCATTAAAATAAAATTTACTTATTGTTATAGTAAAATTTAAAATCAAAGACAATATTATATGAGACACTTCTATCATTGGTAAATATGTTGAGTATTTTTTATAATTGGACAAATATGTTATTAATGAGCATAGCAGTAATTCTAAAAGCGATATAAAGAAAGTGGTAAAAGCTAGCATGTATTATAAAGAGTAGATAACTTTCAAAAACATATTTGAATTGTTACTTATAAATTTTAAGCAAATTTAGAGACTTATTAATTTATTAAATTTTATAAGTCTTTTTAAAATTTTAAAAATATATTTTTCATCAATAGAAATATTATAATAAGGATACTATAGTAATTAATAATGTTAAAGAGAAGAAAGCAATATTCAGCAGCTTTTTTATAAGTGAGGATATATATAAGTATATAAATGAATTAAGATTAAAAGGCAACACATATTATGAAATTGATGGGCAGAAATTTTTTTGATTACAACTACTTCATATGTTGAAGTATTAGTAATTACCAAAGGTGAAAGTATTGTTGCTAAGACTTTGAGAAGAAAGCCTTCCTCAGGTTTATGAACTATTAGGTGGGAGAATCGATTTAGAAGTAGATATCCCAGAGGAACTGGCAAGTCCCCTGGAACAACCCAATGTACAGTTCTATATAGCACTGTACAAGGATTTTCAATTCCTGTAAAAACATATATAAACAAATTATTACCTAAAAATATGTAATAAGGGTTTAACTACAAGTACTTTAGGTGAACCGAAAATAACGATTTAAGCAAGAACAAACTAGCCTTAATAAACTAAATCGAGCCTCTCAGATCGCCATTGTCATATTCCATAGTAGTATAAGCATATGTTTTAATTTATTATAATCCACCGGAAGACATACAAATCATGCCGTATAGAGCGAGTTACTTAAGAATAAAATGAAGCCAATAATAATTTTCTTACCATTTGCTGCAGAGCAAGCCATTGCAATGTCAATAGCGGTTTTTCCTAAGCCAACAACGACAGGGTTCTTTGCTTTCATGAATCCGGTTTCCATTTTAGCACAGTCCATGGAATGTATTACATTGCCTTTGAATGATTCAGGGCCCTTTCCAGGAGGGAATACTGGGATGTTTGGAAGACCACTGTACTTGCCCACTGTAAGGATCACAAAGTCAAATTGTTGCTCCTGCATTATCACATACATAAGTTATTTCATAATTAATTGTCGATATAGTCCCAGTAAATGATACGATACGTTGTTATACTATCGCATCTAATAGTGACAATGTAGCATTATTGTCCCTAGCAATGTCACAAAATATTGTACGTTCGTTCATGTTTTTAATGTCCAAAATAGATGTTAATGTACTAGTCTCATAGCTCTAACTATAAATATTACACCGTTATTTTTAATTGTTCATGTCTAATTTTAATTGGGTCAATCGATAAACAGTCTTGTGATTTTATAATCATAAGGATGCGTATTATCCGATTTCCTATCTTAGGTTGGAGTCACTTCAAATGTATTAGGTCATCTTAATGTTGATTTTGATTAATTTTAATTGTTTGGATATACTTTTAATGGTAAATATTGTTGGGCAAACATTTTGTCTTAAGGATTAACAATTTTCATATCCTTTAAACAGGAGCGGACCTACCTCTGTTTAAATTGTATTATTTTAAATTGATACATTTTAGTAATGTATACAATTTTTACATCAATATTGAGTATATATAAAGAATTAGCCAAACATTAATAAATCATATGCATTTAATGAAACATAACACTTTTCTCAATTCCATAACCTTTACCTGTACGGAGTAATAAAAGAATGTACTTAAATCCACTGAATCTTATTATTCCACTTGTGAACTTCAATTCGATTTTATCTATCCAAAGTTCCCCAATCATAAAAAAATTGATTTGCTATCTGCTCCCCCTTCCAATTCCTGTTTATCATTGGAGACCACCGAAGTATGGACTACTAATTTATTGACTCAGATGTGAACTATTAATCTGACATTTTTTTTCAATTTGTTGGTTTTTTCAATTCAATAATGAAGTGTTGGGTAATTAGTACCGAATAGCTAAGCGGATATATCAGCGTCGGCCTACTTGAGTCAATATACCGATGTAATACGAGCAGGAATGATAATTGAAAATCACGAGAAGTAAAATATGAGATCTTTGCTCTGAGGGTTAAAAGGTGCGTCGCATTCCTGCTGCTGAGAAATCAACCTAGAATGAACTGCGATTTATTTCTAAATCTCTTATCATTGGAACACCGATTGGGTATCTTTCGCCAAGTAGTATTACCGATAGCCAGTCTACACACTAGATTTGCTTAAAGAATGATATCTGAATAAAATATCTTATTGAGTGAGAAACGACTCTATTGAATTTGGAACAGAATTGGAGAAAATTGGGAAAAATGGATTTTTTGGATTTTTGAAGATTGTGGCCTGCAATCTTAAGTTTTAAGCACATAAACCGCTTTGTCATAGGGGCCCCCGGCCGGGACCCACTGGAGATCTCGATGGCCTCCTCAATGGAGCTCATCTGAGGGCCAAGGCTCCCGATTTGTGCGTCGAGGCAGTGCCGTTGAAATTACCGTCACTGCGTCTCCACTTTGAAAATGCCTTCAACACAACGGGGAAATGCGTAGCTCCTTGGAGCTTAAATACTTTCCTTGATTTAAAACAAGAACTTTTTCGTTTTTTATGTATTTGGCTTTCAAACATCAAATAACTAATTAATTTATATTATTATAAATTGTAAAAATTTACTTTTTATGAAATATATTTAAAGACTAATTTATTGATATTAAATTTATCTTTTTGAATTAAATAATAAAAATGGTCAAAATTAGACACAAAAAACGAAAACGTCCTATAAATTAAATTGGAGGTAGTATGAGTAACTATACCTACCATACATGAATTGATGATACTTAAATTTCAAGAATTAGGACGGATGTCTATTAAAAATGGAAATGGTGTGAGATCACACATTCAATTTCTGTCTTAAATCCTCATAGATACATGTCAAATTATTGGTATAAATTTTTTATAATGATATTCAAAATTCATTTTTAAAACAATACACTTGTTATTGTATCATTATTGTATCAGGAATTGAGACAATAAATAAAATATGAGATCTCTTCTATTTAAAAATTGGATATCATAGACTCCATTCAATTTGTTTTAATTAATATTTTTTATTTTCAATAATCAATGATGATAACTATATATCAATTTCAATAAACATTATTGAATTTTTTGTTAAAAAATATTTCATAGTATAATATTGATATATTTTTCATAATATTTATTAAAAGTCCTTCAAGATTACAACCTCACAAAAATGAAGAAAATGTCAATTAGGTTTTTCTTTTACATTCCTTAATATTTTTAGTTTATTAATCATGGTTGTACTTATTACACTAGTGAATGAACGTAAGATACATGTCCTGATAAATGTTTATAATCAATTAAGCATGGACAATCAAACCGAATTACTCATTGTATATTGCTTCGTTTATTTTTGATACTTTCCATTCTAGACAATTATACATTTGTTAAGAATTTATCAATTTCTACATTTGACCCCTTAATTAATAAATACATAAATGGTTTTATTAGTGTTATTAATTGTCAATAGAATAAACATAAGATGACAAATTAGTTAATGTGTATGAAAAATAATAAAAGACATTAAGAAAATTAAGAAAAACGGACTAAAAACAAAGGTCAACTAAGAACATGTGCATCATCTCTCTTAATTTTTTTTTTTAAATATATTCAAAATCATCAATTTTCTTATTTTAGGGATTAACTTTTTTTGAATGTACTTTAAAAGCTTCCTCATTTTCATCCAAACTATAAATATCGTGTATTTCAAAATTTTCATTAGTGTAAGAAAAGATCAAGTATGGAAAAAATATTATAGGGAGTAGTCCAATTTGGGATGTGTACAAATTTTTTAGGGGCTCATTTGAGGTTATTTTTAAGAATTTGAAAAAGCATCAATTTATTGTTTTTAAGTTTTTAAAATTTTCTTATTATAGCTTTTAAAGGGATATGATACGTACTAAAAGTAGGTTGACAAGTTTTGAAGAATGATTGAATAATAAAACAAAGGTCTTCTAGATCATGCATGATTAGGCATATTCTTACAGTCGGATATCAACGGGATACGGATCGAGACCGATAAGTTCGGAACCGGACGGACCGCCAACCATTTGGGATTTTTTTTTTTACGAGATTTCCGATCCGTCTTACGATGGATACGAATCCCGATTTTTCGGAACCCGATTTCTGGATCGATCAAAATTCTCAAACAAAAAACACTAAATCAATAATTCAACAACAAAAAATGTACAAACTGATTTTGACATAAATAATATGAAAATAAAATTATAAAAATCATCTAAAAATTGAAATCACTCAACATATTTATCAACATCAAAACAAATATAAATTGAAATCAAATTCTATCAACAAAGAAATCGAATTCGACTCCAAATATGAAACCAAAATTATCAAAAAGCAATTGAAACAGTTCGTCCAACAAATCATCAATGCCCTCATATTCTTAAACCACCTTTGATTTTCGAAATCGAAATCGAATTCCTAAAAAAGAAATCAAAATCGAAATCAATACATAAAATAATTGAATCTCAGATTTTGTCTTGCCTTGATATTGAAATAGAAATTGAGAAGCAAAGGGGAAGAATGATAGAGATGAAAAAGAAGTTATGAGAGAGTGATATGAGGTAGAGGTTTGCCTTTGCTTATGAGCCGGAGGGTACCTGCAATGGCTGAACCGGGCCGGCCCGGCCAGGTAACATGTTAAGAGCGAGACCCGCCTTGAACCGGGCCGGCCCACGGCCCGTTAAGAGATGCTAGGCTTATTCGGTCGAGACCCACTTTTAAAGGGGCACGGCCAGACCTTAACGTGGTCGTTTAATACTGCGGTACCACGTTTGTCCGCATAATAAATTAATAATAATGCATTCGACCATTTGGAACAACATTAGTACCGTTAGTTTTTACTTGATACCCGCGTTTGATACTCTTGCTAGTTTTTGTAAAATACATATTGTAATATAACGACTCTTTGTATGAATAAGCATTAAGTAGCGTTTGATTTACTTGATACCGCGTTTGTACACCAGCGGCTATATAAACGTATTTTGTAATAAGCGTGGTACGTTTAAATCCAAAGCGGTACCACGTTTAGCTGCATAATAAGCCCGTTATATAACGTTATTAAGCGCGTGAATGCCGTTTAATCAACGTCCCACCGCGAACCCAATACTGCGAATGTCAAAAAAACCATGGAAGATGCATAAAGGGGATATCATCGCCGTTTACCATGATTAGCGTCGTTTTGTAATATTTCAGCGATATGGCCAATCACCGAAAATCTTATATTGAAGAATTATATTGAAATTTAAGGATTCTATCTCAAGGCGTGGGCTTGTTCAAATTTCGATCTCTGATCCCTCGTTGCTCCGTCTCGGTTCGGTATTATTTACATAAATTGTGATATTTTTTGTTTTAAATTAATGGCATCAAAAGCGTAATCTTGGTAAAAATGTTCAAAGTGCTAGTCTTCAGATATCTGTAATGTCTAATGATTATATTAATTTAGAGGATGATGATCGTATGGCGAACTACCCATTATTAACTCTCGATCTAAGTGCTACGGATAGTACTAATGAAAGGAAAAAAAGCTTACGTGGATTTGGAAATATTTTTAATAGAGGCAGAGTGAAAAACAAGCGGCAAGCTTTGTATAAATTGTAAAGAGGCTGCTACATCGTGGAAAAGCGGGTGGGGGTAAATGGGGAACCGGTCATGCTTGCTAGGCTTGACTTGAATTCGTAAGATCACTTTAAAGATAGTGGTGGGAGGGTGGTACACAAGGAACTATTGATAGCCAGAACCCGGTAAGAACTTTTTTTTTAGCATCTTGGCTTATAAATTGAAGCTATAAAATTTATGTCCGGTAGTTCTTTGCCTTTTTTAATCATTGTGATGGATGGCGTTTTACTAAATGGATTCAAAATAATAGATCCAACGAGCTATACGTATCCACAAATTACTTCTTTCACGAACCTATGCTTTTAAATATTTTAAAAATGAGAGCTTCTAAGAGTGAAAACTCTTATGAATTTGCCTTATAAAATGTGTTTGACTAGTGATATTGGTGTCTTTTTGGATTTTGATATAATGTGTTATGGCGATAGATTTGGATTGATCGAGATTGGGTCTTGAAAGGGAGAATTCACGTATTTTAGATCGATTGCTAAGCGTACTTGATATTGAATTTCGGAAGGTATGTACTCGCGTGTGCCAATGATTCTGAAATGTTTGAATAAGATTACTTCAATTTCATTTGATAATCGTCGTAACCGTTTCAATCGAAAAATTAAAGAGGCCTATTAAGCGGATTTTAGTGGCTTTTTCGTATTGGAGGTGTTTATATCGGCGTCAGCCCCCGATTAGTTCTTCAAAGATGGAATAAAAGTTGTTTGGTATGAGTTTATTTTACCAATTCGTAAAGACCATTAATTTTGTTGTTAATGGCAGGGGTAAGAAAACATGAATATAAAAAGCTGGTTCAGGCTTCCGGTAAGAAGTTTAAGAAATTAATTATGGATTGTGACACTGGATGGAAGTCGACTTACGATCTACTAGTTCGTGCATATATGTATAAGGAAAATCTCCATTTGATTTTATGAGAAGTATGCTCAGGAATTGGTGAGTATTAGCCTTTGACTCACATATACTAATTGGAAACATTGTTATAAGATTACTTAAGTTTTTAGAGCCATAAAAGATTATACTAAAGTTTTTCAACTCGATCAGAAGCAAAATATTAAATGCTACTTTTAGAATGTCGTTAATCTCTCAAGATTCGTATAGTAGCATAGAAATGATTATGTTGCTAGAGATATGATTCGAATATGGAAGATAAGTTTTTAAAATATTTTCATCTATCCAGCATCATATGCAGTGGGTATAATCTCTTGGATCACAACTTGACTAAATTAAAGCATTTTAATTTCTATGTGAAATAAATATTATGAATCTTTACTTGCCGCTTTTTAATCGAGAACTAAAAGAGTTTTGATGTTGAAATGGAAAGATGGAATTGAAGCATTATATGTATATAGCATGTATAGCAAACCTGATCGAGGTATGAATGAGGTAAAGGCCGCACGCTTCAAGTAGTAATAAAGTTTTAATGTGTAGCCTTGGCGGGAGTTAAAATCTGAGAGTCAACATAGTCACACCTTAGAAATGCGTTCTGAAGCTTTAGGTGAAATTGATCAATCGCTCCGCAAAGACCACAGGTGAATTAACTCGATATTTATCTCTACTAACTTTGAATTAGTCAATATAATGATAAAAATCAACTTTTATATATTAAAATGGTGGGCGGCGAGGAAGCCTTGTTTTCGGTCTTATACAAGATGGCAAAAGAAATATTTTCTATCACATGTAAAACATAGCCGGTGAATCCGCATTTAGCATGGCGAAACTCTGATACGCTCAAAGGCGTTCAAGAGAACACAATTTCGGCGATTAGTATGTGTGTGCATCAAAGGATTGGGCGGCGGCCGAAGCATGGGGTACAAGATAAAGACACAGTCGTGGAGCGAAAAGAAAGATATGTTGCGATGATCTTAGTGACATTGAAGAAGAAATTGAAGAAACGAAGCAAACTTGAAAGACTCCGACAAAGAAGAGTCCGAGATAGATGGTATGATGATTAGAATTGTAGTTTTTGTAACTTAATAACTTTTTATTATTAGCGGAAACTCATGTAAACTCGGCCCTTGGCAGTATAAAGCTGTGACGGCTCGAAATAATAAAATGTTGTTTTTATTCCATCTGAATAGACTATTGTTTTTAAACTTATTGATTTAAGCGTGGTACGTTACACGCGATGCAGCGGTACCGCGTTTAATCGAAAAAAATGGATCTGAAAAAGCTCCAAACTTTACGCCATTTTTTTAGGATTAAGCGTGAACACCGTTATAAATAAGCGGTACCACGTTTAGTAAAATAAGCGAAGAAAACTCCAAACTTTTCGCCGTTTTTTCTAAAGGATTAAGCGATATTTACCGTTGTTACTAACGTTTCCGCGTTTAGCAATTAGATTAATAGGGTTCAAACATTGAGTGAAACGAATTCCTCGTCCCGAACTCCAAAAACCAAAATTCTGCCGAGCTTCCCGTCTTCCAATTCCTCACATAAATCATCTTTCAATTAGTTAATTACATATATTAGTATCAATTTGCTAAAATGGCACCAAAGAGCCTTACGTAAACAAGAAAATTGTTGAATTGCAAACAAGAAATAGGAGGAGAGTCAACATGAGTCGCGCCCGCAATGCGCCCACCGCGTTCGCCCCACCTTGAGAAGAAAGATGTAGGGGTGCGATGGCGAAGGAAGTTCGAAGGGTAGGGGTGGAGGTACTAGATCACGAGGCGGGGATGTACGCCCGATGGAAGGGAGAAATCGATCCCACGGAGTAATCTTTTATTCAATTTTTAGATCGTACGGTAGTACATTTGCTACTTTTTTACTAGTAATTGGTATCCGCTACCATTGTGCTTTATAAGTTTTATGAATCCGTTAGAGCCTACGTTATAATGATAGTGAGGGAGTGCTTGGTTGTAGATTACAATATGTCGATGGAATTCACAGGCATTATAACGGAAAAGCGATTTAATAAAAACATTTGGTATGCTTAGTTGAAGTGCGGATGATTACAGGAAGGGGATAGTGCGCTAAGCGGCCGGTCGCATTACAAGAATATGTCAAGAGCTTACTTGACAATCGTGATTAAGAAAGAAGGCATAGTGTATAAGAATAATTTGAATGGTATACAAAAATTTGTTTGGAAAGTGTATCAGTATTCTTTTGCCATCTTAGTCGAAACATCCAGAACTAAGTTGTTTTCATTAAGATTTGTTGTAATAATTACATATTGAATTTGCGATGGAGTTAATATGCCACGTTTGATGTAAGCGTATGTTTTCGTCAAAGGTAGAAGTCGACCCACTTGATATGGCATGATTATCTACCGTTTGTTAAGTTAATATCAAAGGGGGTTCCTATTGGAGAATGTAGATGGGTTGATTTTAAGAAGGACTACAATAGCAAGGAGGCAATCATTGATTAGCTAGAGTGGATATTTTCAAGATGAGGTGTGGAGGTTTCCAGCAGCTAGCACCCACAAGGGATGGGTACTCTTTTGTTGGCGAAGCGCGATGACGGCCAGAGCACGGAGAAGCGGGGAGTCTCCTGCGTTGCGGTCGTCCGATGAGCTATGTCGATGTTGGAATCGGTGCTTGGCCGGCGTGTTAAAGTAACCCCAGATAGCGAGGCGTGAAGTTGATATAAGAGGCGGTAAGGTTGCAGGGGAGCGTATTATGGTGTAGGCGGGGAGGCGTATGAATGTGGAAGCCGGGGAGAGGCGGGGTAGAGCCGAGGAGCAAATGCGGATTGATTTGAAAACATGTTTCCATGAAGATAATGTGCTTTGAATATTAGATTATATTGATGTTTAGTATTCAGAACAATTTTAGTTTTTATGTTATCTGACTACTTATTTTTCACAATTTCGCATTTGATTACAACTTTAGAATTGTTGTTAATGTGGTATCATTTGTTTTTAAATTGAACACTATTGTATTCAAGAGTGAGCAATGCTCCGTTTGGGTATTAACGTAGTACGATAATTTTTAAAGGTATCACGTTAATACTGACAAATAACTTGACATTATTAGCGTGGTACCGTTTAATATAAGCGGTATCACGTTAATAACTGATCAGTCAAACACTGTAATTATTAACGTGAATGCAGATTTAATATAGCGATGCCGCCGTTAACTGGGCACAGGCGCCGAGCCGGCCAGAATCACCACAGCCGGAGTATTGGGTGGGCTCGGACACGGGCACAGGCTGAGGGCCAGTCCACCTCGGCCACAGGTTACCGTCCCGCTTATTAGTGGGCGGGGCCGTTAAACCTAGTGGGCCGGGGCGGTGGGCAGGCTGGTGGGCCGAGATTTGGGGCCCGGCCGGTCCCGTATACCGAGGAGGGTTTGTAAGTGATCTGATATAAGAAGGGTGGATTGGGCTAAGGGATTTATTGGCCTAAAGGATATAAAATTAATGGGTTGAATAAATATGAATCGGGTAATTTACGGGTTCTACGGTCCGGAGTTCCTAATCGATTATTTTGCCAAAAAATCCGGGACCGGTACGCTACATTATTAGATGAATTATTGGGCCTAATTGTTTGTAGTAGCATAACTAATCACATAGCTTACAACTTTTTATAGAATTTAAAACCTAGATGATAAAATAAAAAAATTATCATTTAAGGAAGGATCAACTTCTCAATCAATAAAAAAAAAAAATTAGAAGTATATAACGTTAAATAATTGTAAAAAAAAAAAAAAAAAAATTTGCATTAAAAAGATAAAGGATAAAGTAAAAATGAAGAATAACTTTGCCAAAGAAAGATACCTACCTCAAGTGATAGACCCACAGTGTCTTGTGTGGTCAAGAACCATCTTCCTTTAGAGCTAAAGGGCTCCCCTGTTCCACCCCAGTAAGACCAAGCTTCAATCTCTTCTTCACCAGCTCCTTCATAACGAAGACTAACAACTTTTGTATTGAATCGAATATGATCAATTAAATTGAAACGATCAGCATAGGAACGAAGATAGTCCATGACTTCTTGTTTACAAGGATAATGGGCAGTGACTGAATCTGGCCATGGAAAATCAGAGAATTGGTATAACTCTTTTGGGGTTTGAAGTGTAGTTGTTTCCATGGTTTCATACCAAACACCACCTATGTCATTTAAAGCTTCCAAAATAATGGGAGTAAAACCTTTGGCTAGCATGTATCTACAGGCCAGGAGACCGCTAGTTCCAGCTCCGATGATGGCCACTTTTCGTTCCATTTTCTTCGTAAGTAAATTGCTCCCGGTTGTTCAATCGAAAAAAGTGTTGATGAAGAAATGAAAGGAGAAGGGGTTGGAGTTTGTAGATGGAAAAAATGAATATCAAGTGTATATAATGGAATTAAATGATTACTAGGCCCAATGATAACGTATGGGGTTTGTTTGGCAGCTGAATACATTATTATGCACATGTCAGTTAGTGGTAAAGCAAAAAATATTACTCCGAAATAATTATTGTTGAAATTGCCGGTGCATGATTCACTTGATAACGCTATACTCGTTATTCTGGCTGAGGCGTCATAACGTACAACTCGATTTGTTTAGGCTTTTTACGTAGCCACTCGGCGGACTTTCATCTGGCTGAACTTACAAGATAGTGCATTCGATTTAATGGAGTATACGCGGAGTACACAATTTAGTGTTTATTTATTATACACTAGTTTCTTTTACTTAGGAGTATACTTAGCGGCGTGTGCGATGTTCGCTTGATTGCATATTTGCAGCGTGCTGCAATTTATAATTTAAGTATTCTAACCTAACACAAATAATTTCAATAATTAATTAATCAAACAAAATATATTAATTATTTAGTACAATAATTTAACTAATTAATGTTTATAAAATCAAAAAAATTAACATAAAAAATTTACATAAATACTTAAATTCATGAAAACTAACTCAATATATAAGATTCTAAATACGACGAACATTACTTTAACATTATATGTAACATGACCCACCAGTCGGCGCCACGAGGTTAATCATCGACAAGCATGCAGCAAGTCATTGCGTCGATGGATAGCAATAATGGCTTGTTTGATATTAATAATAATAATACTCTTTAGTCCATCGTGGTGAACTAACCACACAACCCAAATAAAGAAACACATCCATCAACATAAATATACATCAACCAACAAAACACAACATAGTCTCCACAATACATCATAACAGTAGTATGGTCACAACCGACCCCGTAATATACAACATAAACGTTCTAGAAACATAACAAGAGAAAAAAAATAGGAGAATGACTATTGAGGACTTCTTATGCCACCACTGCCTCACCTATGATCTTGATACGACTGTCAATAGCGAGGCTCCTCGGCCGACCTCGACGTCGACTCTAGAAACCTGGGCATGGCAGCCCGTAGAGGCATATGGAGTAATTTGTGAAGCTTAGTGAATAAATGCTCCTTGCAGTGGTAACCAACCACACATACGTGCACATGCTTGCCAAAGACATATATATTATCCTTATGGGGCACAATTTAAATCAATAACGAGGGCACAATAATTAAGATCAAGCGCATAAGCGATTGTATCAAATACACATCTTAGCCAGAATCGACAAAAGAAGTTTCCGTGAATACGATTAAAGGCTTCATCATCGACATATGTAGTATACCCATTGACATAATACTAACACTCCATCATAAACACCACTGCATGGGCCACTAAAATTTAAACAAACTTGACATATATATATATATACCTACATACGTAGGGAGCCTGCGTAATCCCATTCGACACAAGGATTTTTTTATCTACCGCCTATAGTCACGAGGGGCACATATACACATCCAAGTAGCTCTTGGGGTGTCGGGAGCACATCAACCATCTATAGCTCTGCTTAGCTAAACTTGAGCCCATTATAGAATATCCACAAACCACCAATAATTCTCATCATGCAACTCATCAACCCATACTTAAACATGCATATAACATTTCGTTGCTCCAGAGCACCCTATATACAAGCCGCAACCAACTATTTACACTTGACCCAACCAACAGCCTTTTATACATATATCAGCAATACATATAGCGCCATATGTAATAGGGTACCATGAGATATGTACACACCTCGAGCAAAGCGAAATACGCTAGTATTAAAATAGTTAGTCTAAGCGCTGATTCGCTCAACTCCTATTCAAAGCAATTATATATATTATTTTACTTTCTGATTAATAACCTCATCTCATATATATTAAATCCCACATAAAGATCAAATATAATCCAACAATCCCGGCCTAATGATCCTAGTCAACAAAGCGCCGAATATTGATATAAATCCGATTATTATTCAACATCTCATAATTCAAAGTAAATATCATTTGTAGTCGTTAAATCACCAAAACTAGTAACAAATTCTAAAATTCCAACTTTTAACAAAATTCTAGTTACCAAACATCGCTTTAGGTGGAGGCGATTCCTATGCGCGTTTAAGCGACTAATAAAACAACAAAAATTTCAACCATACTACAACCACCATTGAAAAAGCCGGCCCCAACCAACTTGACACTAACACTTTAAACAATTTCTAATCAATAAAAAAAATCAATTTTCCCCAACTACTATACCCATTTTAAACAACCTTTAATTCGAAACCCCAACTACTACTCAACTTACACAAACTACCTCAACATATTCTCTTCCAATCAACATCAAAATCAACACTTCTACTCCCAAAACAACTATATTAAAGTCCAATAACATCATATTACAATTTAAAGGTGATGTGGAAAAAAATTAAGCTTAATAGTCAACTCTCTCAACATTCAACATATTTTCAACTTCAAAATTAATTATTAATTTCTAACCACATAATCTAAAGTTAGATGATACTTTAATACCATTATAAAGTCACCGAACTCAAAGTCAACTCAGAGATTTGTAAAGTCAACTATAGCTCAAAATAATGAGATTTGAAGAATTAAAATCATACCTTTGATAACCAAGAGATGGGAAACAGATTATGGAGGCTGAATTCAGCAAGGGAATTCACCAAGAAAAATGAAAAAATCAAGAAGGGAAGGGGGAAGGGATAGAGTTCGATAGCATGGGGAGAAGGGATGGAGTTTTTTTGTGATAAGATAAAATGATAATAATAAGGATGAAGATAGTGGGGGTTGGTGGAAGATATTGGGTAGTGTAGATAGTTTGGTAAGCGGTGTTATTTCTCCATTTTTTGGCACTTGGAATTTTTAGTGAAAATGATTTCAATTGTATTATTTCAGTGACATAAATTACTGCTAAATCTAATCTTAGTCTTGGTATATCGATGTTATTCTGAGAAATTATTTATCTTATCTCGGGTCCGCCTGGAAGCAATATGTATATAATAATTTAATCGACAGAAGAAATGTAGGGTTATTCGATCACCCACCTAATAAAATTTCGTCACCAGAAATTTCTCAGCAACATTTCTGAAAAACACTTAATGCAACTGCTTGGTCACTTGCATGTAAAAGCAAAGCAACTTCTGATAAATACCTCCCTACGAAAAGTTCACGGGTAACAACTCCTCATGTCATCCTCGAAGCTCCGTATCGCCTCTGATAGATTCTTCCTCCACTGACACTTTCACGAGGCCACCACCTTGTTTCTTGTGCCTTTTCTTCGGTCAAAATTATCACACGGCTTCTCCTCCAAGGTGAGATCCTCCTCGAAGTTCCACGGGTACAAAGCTAAGAATGTAAGAGACTCATCCGGAATATACTTCCTCGAAAACAGAACACATGGAATACATTATGAATTCTATCAAGCAGGAGGCAACGCCAAGCGGTAAACTTCTGAATCCCAGCTACCGCTTGAAAATCTCAAGCGATCCGATGCTTGAGGGACTCAACTTCAGAACTTCCTTGCAAACCCGCGTTACCCCGCTTTCATAGGATACTAAAAATACCCGATCCTGACGAAGAGCCACAAGTCCACTCGGCGGCGATCGGCATATTTTGCATGCGCGCTTGTATTTGTCTTCGGTGTCGTTGTATCAAACAGTCTCTCCGGTGACCTTTGACTAACTTCCGGGCCATAAACCTTGTTACTCCCACGACCGTTTCAATTGTTTAACGGTACACATTCCGTGCTTTCGATTTACAATTGTGTATTCCTAATAATTACCTAACACAAATAATTTCACAAATTAATTACTCAAAAAAATATATTAATTATTTAGTATAATAATTTAACTAATTAAATTTTATAAATTTTTTAAAAAGAATTAACATATAAAATTTACATAAATTCTTAAATTCAGGAAAACTAACTCAATATATAAGATTCTAAACATGAAAAACATTACTTTAACATTATATATATGAAAAATTGAGAAAATATAAATATTCAATTAAACATTATTATCTTCAAAGATAAACAATGAAAAAATAATATAAATAACTAATAAAAATATTATAATTCATTAAAATTAAGATAATAATTTGAAAATACAAAAATACGTCTGGCATTATGGGTATGCTGTACTTTGAAGTGCACAATCTAAGTATTTATTATACACTGATTTCTTTAATGAGTGTACAGCCGGTAATGCGCGATTATTTAACAGTACACGTTCAGATGCTCGATTTATAATTGCGTATTCTAATAATTACCCAGCACAAATAATTTCATAAATTAATTACTCAAATAAAGTATATTAATTATTTAGTATACTTAACTAATTTGTATTTATAAAACCAAAAAAATAATAATATAAGAAATTTACATAAATATTTAAATTCATGAAAACTAACTCAATATATAAGATTCTAAGTACTTAGCCATTTGAGTGCATGTAATGTATCACTTCTTTGTAATTTTGAGTATATTTACGTACACTTTCGATAAGAATAAAATGGGATAAAATCTTTACTTTGGAAACTTTTAGCATTAGAAAAATATGCACCCCAATACAACTTGATGGGCACAAAAGTAAATCGTCAAGATACAATAGCGCTGAAAATCATGTGGACAATGCATAGCAGATTAGGTGCAATAATGATCATAAAAAGTTAAATAAGGAGTAACCACTACGAAAAAGGTTTATCTGCAAAAAAATCGATATTCAATGCAAAAGCAAGTCTACAATTATTTGCGGGATACTTTGGTTTTTAATTCTTCCTAATCTAAACTTTTACACACTAATTAAACGACTTACGGAGAGGGTCAAACTCTTTTCCCTTTTCAACTAGTCATAATCTTCATTGGTATAGAAGCCATGATCAGCTCAGCTAACTATACGAAATAGTCTATTCAACTTTGATAAGATGATTTTGGTTATGGCATGTAATCTGGTTTTCCAGATCTCATGGGCTCCCCTTTTCAAAATTGAGTTTTTGCAGCACGTAGATTATGGAATCAATATTCTTTTCCTCATGGATCTAAATGAATTTATTGCTGGGATTGAGGTTGTTGACACTGTTTTCGTCCCTTATTTAAATCGGCTGAGGGAGGGTGATTATCTTCATCTACCATTTTTCTCTTTGAGTTTCTATTGTCTCTTACTATTATTGTACGCTTTGCTATTCTTCTGTGCTCTAATGGATATTGAAATTTTGAGGAGTTTGATGAATTGTTCTCTCACCGAGGAGGAAGCAAAGCCGGTGTTGTTGGAGGAAGAGGACTTAATTGATGGAGTAGTTGAATGTGAGGCTAGTGCTTTTGTCAAGATTCATTCTTTGAATCTGAGGTTCGTCAGTATACAGAATTTTACTTTGGCTATGGCCAAAGCTTGGAATTCTGAGATCCGGTTCTAGAATTGGCGGGCGTCGGCGTGGTTTTTCTTTCATACATTGAGAAAAGATGCGGGTCATGGAGAGCGGACCGTGGTGTTTGATAACCGCTAATCATAGTGTCGAATTGGGCGCGAGGGTGGACCGCTGGAAGTCTCTTTTGATGAGTATAAATTACGGTTTGAAGTCTGCATTGGACTTAAGGAAGAATTTTATACTAAGGAGGTTGCAAGCAAACTTTCGTCCTCCTTTATGGCATGTGAGATCATGGAGTTACGGAGGGATAAGGCGGGGAAGAAGTTCTTTCGAGTCAAGGCTACCGTGAATGTCCACCAACCTATCAGGCGGCTGGTGAACTTTCAAATAGGAATGATGCAGGGTGCGGTTATTTGCTTTATGGCGTGTGCCTCGTTTTGTACTTCCGTTGTGATGCGATGGGGCATTTGATCGGAGCAATGTCGGCTTTCTGGAAGGTGATTCGCTTTCGTAAGCGGGCGGTATATGGCCTTTGGATCAGGCTCAGAATGAGAGTCGAGGTAGAGTTCGAGTTCGTCTAGCGTCTTTCTCCCAGTAGAGAGAGTTCTTTGCACTTGCAGGAGGAGAAAGAAATTTTCTCATCGGGCATGAAAGTGGAAGAGATGTGGAAAATCGAGGGCGGAGTTTAGCCCGAATTTGAATCAGCTGATTAAGAATGCTTTGAATTTTCAAAATTCTACTGTTTCCAAATCTCAGGCATTTATTGAGACATATCTCGTCAAGACTTAATGTTGAGGAGGAAACTAATGGCAGAGATAATAATTTTTCGGATCAATGTCCCCCAATTAAATGCCAATTATTTGGACTGCGTCTAAACTTTAATTAAAGCTGACAATTTTACTCCCGAATGCAATTCGGGGGCTTTATGGAGGCCATTTTCAAACCTCTGATTTCTGCCGACCTAGGGGTCACCGTTCTGAGTTACTCACGAGGGAAAACGTATGTTAAATGGGAGTCACTCACAAAGGGATGGGCTTAAGGAAGCGTAAATCCGTGTCGTAAGGATGATGGAGTCATTCTCGGGTAAAAACCGCTTCTTCGGACTTCAGATTACTTGATTCACAAAGACACAGACGGCTAACCCATTTGAGAGTTCTGGCAACCTAAGCCACGGTTCTAGTATCTTAAATTTAGGCACGGGTTTGAGCCGCCCAAGCGATTCGATCATGCTGAGTTATTGACTACTAAAAAGCCCCGTTTAGTTTTCTTGATGGAAACTAAATTGAGGAATAATGAGTGGGACGTGTAGTAAGCAGTGGTATTGAAATGGAGGGTTAGGTATTATGGCCTTGATGTTAATGTAGAAGTCTTGTCCTTTTCAGCGCATCGCATTGAGGCTTGTGTTAAAGATGGTGCCAGACCACGGAGGATGGTGGGGTTCTATGGTTATCATGAATTAGTCGGTAGGAGCGCTCGTGAATCTCGTGAGGTTTCTTAATGATTCTCATTCTTTGACTATCTGATGCATGGCGATTTCGTGAGGTATTGCATACTAATGAACATGTCTTCAAAGATGTCGGCTTGATCGAATTGGCAAATGATTTTCTTGATGGATTCGGAATTTGTCAGGCTTGTTGATATGGGATCTGATAGTTTGATTCCGTGGTGTAATAATTTTATTTCCACATTAAACTCTACCTGGACACGATATTGATAGAGCTCTTTTGTGCAGGGATTTCATAGACAAGTGTCCGTCATTTATGCATTAGTCGTCGGACCGTCTTCCCGTTTAATGATTAATTTTCAGTGGTCTCCCAAGGGCTGAGGTTCGAGGAGAGTTGGTGTATGTTTGAGGAGAGTAAAGCTATAGTGCGGGCACAGGACAAAATTACTTGATTGGACCCCGGCGTTGCATTCTTTGAATTAATATCCCGATCAAAAGTCGGCTAGATTTAATGGGGTGGAAGAAAGACAAGTTGGGCCTGTCGAACTCATTAAGAAAAAACGAGGGAAGGCTGGATGCTATTTACAACGAAACATAATCATGATGTCTTCCCGACGGGAGACTCTTATTATCCGGGGTAACAGAATGCAGTGTTAGAGATCGAGTGGTCAGGGGATCAGAGCAGGCTATTTCCATGCCTTTGTCGACTCGGAGGAGTAAAACAATCTCATTCAGCGGCTTTCTTGAGAAGAGGGGCGATAGCGGGTATGGAAGGCATTAGTAAAGGTTGCCGTTGATTTACGTGAAGTTATTGGTCTCGATCTAGAACTAAAGGGAAGAAGTAAAAAAATGCCTTTTACTATGTTTGGATACATGTCTGTAGGACTGATGGGATGCCGACAAATTTTTCAACGTTATTGGAGCTTGCTTGATTAGAGACGGTTATGTAATATGGTGCTTGAAACTTTCTGATGATTTCTGATCTAAAGGTTGAAAGCCGATTAGTATGTCTCAGTTTCGGCCAATTGCAATGACTGTTAAGTAATTGCCAAAGTTTTGGCTCAGAGACTTAAGAAAATTTTGCTAATATTATCTGATTCTCAGTGTTTATTGCCTAATAGGCTAATCAACGATAACATATTATTGTATATGAGCGTCGTTTGATTAAGCGAGGAGAAAACATGGTAATGAAGGGTTGATGTCGATTAAAATTTCAGACGTGTTTCTTGAAATCAATGAGAATTGATTCCACTTTTATTATGCGTTGCGACAATTGTGTATCAATTCATTTAGGGTTGGTTAAATGTGATTCTTGGAACTTAGTGTTCACACTTAGTAGTGTATATATATTACTAGTTTGGGTTAAATGATAATTTAAGGGGTTATGAAGCGATTCTTCGATCTTCTTCGTGTCGTTATAATAATAGCAATTGGTCGATTATTATTATTATACAACTTACTATTATCTAGAACCTAGAAGATCACACACATGCAGTGGCGTTGGATTCATGTATAAGAAATTAAACTACATTTGCTAAATTGAGAGTTGATTGTAATCAACGAATATTCTCAATTGGGATTTTACATTGATAATGTAAAATATAAATTGGATGAACCCGAATTAATTAATTAGTCAATTGAATTAATTCGATAGTTAGTTGAGCTTGTTAGTTACTATTAACAACTTGTTAGTGTTTGATTTTACTTAACGGTTTAATTAAATTTACTTGAATTTCGTTAAAATTTGTCGGTTGGAGCTTTTAGGTTTGGCGCATATAAAATTGAAACTTTATTAGGTTTCAACATAAGTTTGTGAAAACAAAACTAACCTCCATTTTTTTTTTTCCTCACCGTGGCCAAAATATTAAGGAAGAATAGAAATTATTCTCTTGATTTTTCATCCATCGATCCATGTTAGCAAACACAAATGTAGGATTCGACTTTCTCTGGTGTGGACCAACTAGAGCACTACATTTGAAGTGCTCAACCATGGAATTCAAAGAACTTCGTGAAAAGATTTGGAGATAGACTTCAGTAGGATCTCTGTAAGTGCTCTCGTATTCATATAAGTCATTATATGATTTTTAGATTAATTTATATCATTTTGAGGATCCAGGATGTATGAATTTGGTGTTTATCACAAATGAAATTCATACTAGATTCTAACGATGGCCTCGAGCCTACTCCAAGTTTGATGTATTTTATCTAATTTGATTGTGACATAGTTGTTAGTTAATTTATATATTGACCAGATGAATATATAACATTTTATATATATTTCACCACGACTGAAATCATCATTTTGAATTGAAAGGGATTAATTTGAGGTAGAATTATTTTCGATTTCTGAGAGAGGTTTAGAAATTTGGAAAATTACAATTCATCGGTGTTTGAATTTTTTAAGTACTCCAAAAATTCGTTGAATTTCTGGATCTTTTTGGGTTTAATCAGAAAAACTAGAAGTGTTTTTATAAGATTCCACTTGGGCGTGTTCAATAATGATATTGTTGATGTTGAGTGAATCCAGGAGAATTTTTGAATTTTTAGGCGCAATCGTTTTTCTAGTTCTGATTAATGCAGGCGAAAAGCGAAATGAATTACCAAAAAATCGATTATTTGTGAACTTTGGACCACCTCCCGAAGCGTGTCGGTGCGAAATGCACTCGGCCACACGGGCGTAGCTTCATCGTACGTACCGGCACGGCGGCAGCGTGTCGTCGTGGATGGCGGATCTGCGGCGGTTTTTCGTCGTTGAAAGTTCGTCGTCCGTTTAGAAAAACAACCAAATGTATTTTATGTAATTATTTTTGGTTTTAAAATTTATTGGTAATTATTAATTTCGGTTTTAAATGTTAAATCTAAATTTTTTCATTAAGATGATTGAATATATATGCTTGAATGACATTAAATTTGATTTATATTTCCACTTTCAAAATTATTTTCATTAATTGATAATTTTTTAAAAATATTTTCATGATAACTTTAATTTTAATTTTAAGAGTTAATTACTTGTAAGTAATTATTCCATGATTTAAGTGGTGATAATTATTGTAATAGTATATTGTCAAAATAATGTGAATATATTTAAATTCAAAATTTACATTAATTGATAATTAATTGTAAAATAATGGAGTAATTAATTAGTCGATTATGAACACATTTATTTAATATATATGACATTAAATTTATTTGTTTTTAATATTTTGCCCATATATATTGTTATGGAATGGAAAGGAGGCTACGTATGACAGGTTCGTTTATTTATTTACGGTATGTGCAGGAAATGTTGTATGCTTGACCTGTGAGTCGTATTCTTTTATTCTTGTATTCGTTTACCCGCTTAAACTGTGTGTTGTCTAAGTTGGGTTAGAGTAGTGGCATCTCTTTGGCGTGGTGGCGTTGAAGATAACATTTCACAAAGGCTGACAGCTGCCAGTTTAGAATTTAAAGAATCTGAGAGCTTTGCCCAACCCCAAGTGTTGTAATAGGACTTATGTTAGCGTTCACTTGTTAAGTGATGTAATAGGTCTAGAGATTAAATATCTATCTAAGGTGTGTTATTTATTTATCGTGGTTAAATAAAGTTAAATAACATTAATCTCATGATTAAAATTTAAGCTTGTGTCGACCAATTTAAAGTTATTGAAATCGGTTTTTCGTTATACGAAGCATGTATTTGTGATGAATTATTCTGATTTTTTGATATGACAATGGATGGGCTTTATTTAGTTTAATTAGTATGCTTAACGGGTTTGTCGGAAATACAAGAGCCAGTGGCGTCTGTATGGTATCTTAGTACGACATGAAGGTTGTATAGTTCGCATTAATTGGTTGATAACCTACTTGTGTGTTAGTTTAAAATATAAAGTGTTCTTGGTTTGAATCTGGGCATAATAGACTTTAGTACACTGCGTGTTACTTTACATAATTGGTTGATAACCTACTATTACTTGATTGAAATGTTTGCGGTGTTACCGTTTGAATCAGTATAGTGGATCTTGATACTTGTACATTTGTGAGATTTGGAAATGCAATTATTATCTATGATTCATTTTGTAAATCACGTATGGATTATTTTGAGCTACTGCTTGTTTATTTTAAGTTGCATATTTCCTATTATGTTTCAATATTAAGTTGCCTATTTTATTCACCATTCGTTGGGCAAACTAAATCGTGACACATAATGTGAGAAATAAAATAAGTTAAGGAAAAAGAATCTTCTTCAATAATTCTGCCTTGTCGGTTGTATCTTTAATAGAGGATAAAACTTTAAATACATGACGTTTAAGATTGATATGATTGAAGGATAATTAATTTTAGATTTGATCGATCAAAGGTGATGATCTTTATGAAGTTATTATGTCGTATTACAGCCTGCTGACAACTTTTAAAATGATAAATAGTTTGATCTCTTTTTATAACTGATTGAGAAAAACTATTGAATGATCTTGAATGTTGTGTATCTACGTTTAGGGACATGTGATGGGTATTTAGTTTCTTTAACATGATAGAGCGTGGTTCGTGGTGTGATGAAACAAGAAACATGGTATGTAACCAAATAAGCAAAGTTATCACATTAGGATTACCAGCGTCAGCATGCGGATAGTGAACATGGAACTATAAGTTGAAGTTAATGATTCGACACGTTATTTCAAGCTTCAAAGCATAGAAAGAAGGATTTTAAGTAACATTTAGGAATTAAGAGAAAGAGATTTGATTAAATCTTATATCTCAAATAATTTTGTTGTCCCAATGGCAATACGGTGTTGAGAACTTTAGTTTGACTTTCGCATGATTTAATGTGGTTATCGAACCAAGTATAACGAAGGCAAGATACAAAGAAAGTTATCGAGCTCTTGTGTAATGATGAAGCGACTACGTTATAAAACTTACCGATTTTAAACTATTTTCTTTGAACTATTCTAAACTATTCACAAACTATTTTCTTTGAACTTGTAAAGAATAGAAATGAATGTCATGTTTGACATACACGTTTATTAGAATAAATACTTATGGATAATGACTGGAAAAAAACAGAAGACTTGAGTATAATCTTGAAGATGAACTAAATTGACTCTTGAAAAGGTGAGTGGGAGGTTCGAACAGTCTAAATTATGTTTGTATGTTTACATCTGAGTTGAATTAAAAGAATTTGATCGTTGAATGATCATTCTAGAATTGATGAGGTATGGAAAAGGACAACATGAATACTTTATCAGTTAACATTCAGTAAATAAACATCGATATAATTAGTATATCGCGTCAGGAGAAGAATGAGACATCTAGATTTCTATGAGGGAAATAGTAAAAGCGATGCTTGTTAAGATAAGTAATTAGAATTGTTTTAATGAGAGTTAAAAGCAGAAAACAGATGGATGAAGATCTTTTAATTTTGTTTGTATATACGAGATAATTTAGATTCGACTTGTAGATCTGTCATTAGTTGGTGATACAGTGAGGTTGTGTTTTAACGTAGGCAGAGAACACAAAAAGAATGAAATAATTTCTTTCTGAGTTGTTCGCCTACCTTTAAATTAATTTGTTCATGATACAGTGAGACAACTCGAGAGTTGTGTTTGATAAAACTTTGAAAACGTGTCGTATAGGATAGGAAGTTGGTATTATTTCTTGTTTGTGGTAGACATAATTTAAGCTGAATCAAAGTTCGATATTAGGTGAACATTTATTGTACATAACGGAGAGGTATTTATTCCATCACTATAATCTTTATGATTTATTGTGCATTATAGGAGTCTTCGTATGAAGTACAAATAGTGAAAATAAATATGTGACTTGAATGCATTTAGTGTTTCCGGCGAGGAAGATACCCAATTCAGTGTGGAGGCTGCGGTTATAAAAGGTATCGCTCTTGTCATTCCAGAAAAAGGCCAAATCTGGGTGATACAGGCATGTTGAAGCATGAATAAATAACTTCTCAATAAATGACTTTGAGGTCATTTAAAATGGAGAGGAAATAAAATGTGTATACATGAGGTTGAGCTATAAAGCTCATTTTATCTTCTGGATGGTGATTCGTGAGAGCTAAAAAGAGCGAATTACATGTTGTGCTACGGATGGTGAATCATCAGATACAATAAATGTACATTCTCATTAAATAAAACAATGGAGTCATGAATGGCGTTCAATCATACGTTGGTTGAGAAACCAAGATTAGAAACATATATTCATTGTTGGCCCCATGCTGCGTGTTGCATTCAAATTGCTTTCTTATTCTTTATTCCTTGAGATTAATAGCAATGGTCTATGAAGATTATCCAAAAGAATTCCTAAGTAATGATCGGCGATGATGGATACTTGACATTGTTATTGGAACTCAATCTCAGCGAGAGTATAAAAGAAAGTTTCTATACTACTAGAATCTAAAGTTGCGAGCTTAAGATTGTGAGTATAATGGAGTTAAATTCGGCGCTTTGATACTTGATGAAAATCAATAAGAATCGAGTGATGAAAAACCTTGAGTTCCTTAAAGGTTAGTGGGGCGTATTTGCATAAATGATATTTTATACACTAAATGTTGAAGAAATCTTCCTAGTGCCAAGGTATAGTAGTGATTAGATTCTTATGCGTTGTATATATGTGACACGTACTATGATCGGTCACGTTATATATATGTGAGCTTGCATGACATTTGCTTGTTAAATTTAAGATGTCATAAAGCTCGAGGTGATTGAAATCTATAAGAATTAAATTCTATAAATAGGCCAGATTCTCAGCATTAATGAGGCAACTCTTAATTAGGGAGTCACAATCCCCGGCTAGTAAGGGCCTCGCATTAATGAGAGTGGTTGAAGTCTATTACATAATGCTGTGACAATGACATGGATTAACTTTAAGGAATAGAGGTAACTATAGTTACATGGAATGGATCAGGTTATTGATCTTGACATAATGGGAGATGGTCCACAGTATGTGGAAGGCTTTGAACTCGATTATTCACAACTGTTGATCGATACATTTTTTGTTGTGTGTTGTTAAGATGTGCATTTAATAAGACAAGTGTGTTTAACACACTTTGGAGTTAATGTTGTAAAGCTGCAGGTAGAACCCGAGAGTGGTTGGGAAATCCATTTTGATCGTAGTCGTGCATAACTATGTCGGGATAATCTTAGTCGTGATAGTTCCACGGTTGAGGGCCGGGTTGATGAATGTAAGTTTGCTTGTAAGTAGTATTCGATAAAGGATGTGATTATAATCACTATCCTTTTGCTTTAATAATCTGAAATGACTGAAATTCATCGACTAAAATTTGGACTTCTGAGCTTGATGGAAAGGCTGAGCGTGGCAAAGTTGATGGGGCTAGTTCATTCTCTTTTTACGGAATAAGTTAAGTAATCAATTAAAACAAAGTTCCTTTGTGTTTAATATGATTATTAACTAAACTTCTAAATAGTCTGCGTGATTCTTACGTATAGTTACCCATCGTTTTATTTAGCGTCTTAGTTGAAATATATAATATACATGTATTGTATCACCGATGAGTGAAAAAGTTAAATCACAGGTTAATTACATGTTATTTTCTAGAGAGAGGCAACATGAATTGTTTATTCTGGCCTCTTTGGTACAGAAAGCATGTGGGATAGCGAAGGCCCAGCAATTCGGGATCTTTGATGGTTAGGGCGGCCAGCGTATGTCTTTATGGTGTTTTGATTAGTGATCAGGGTAGTTAACTAGACTGGAGTAATGCGATGAAATTTGCCAGTCTATGTTGAAATTTGGTATGGCAAAGCAATTCATAGAAAGATATGTATATACGTGTCTATGATATTTGTTTAGAATTTTAGGTTTTGACAATTCTTAGACTACGGATATATAAATGTTATATAAGCTACGTACTTTGACTATGACCAAGCGTCTGCATGGCGAGGGGATTATAACGACATATGTTGGGTCACTGATGATATAACGATAGATGTTGATATATTATGATTTATCCGTCTTGATATACGAGGAAGATCTACGTGTCTACCCTTGCCAGTTGGTACTAATTTGTTTATGGGGCCGCCATAAATGCTTATTCGATTCATTACTCGAGTAAAGAAAGTTGTGGGTGTTTCATGACATACTTAGTATGGATTGCTTCTGACTAGAATCGCGATGATAAAGGAATTGTATGGTGTCGTCCGAGGGCAAGTGGGGTGTTGGAAGTAATGAGAATTGATTCCACTTTTATTATGCATTTATATGATTTGCGGAGTTAGTTAAATGTGATGCAAGGACTTGTCTTGCCGTAATTAATATTACTAGTTTGGAGTTACCGTGATAATTTTAAGGGGACATTATTAGATCTTACTCGTGTCGTTATAATAATAGTAATTAGTCGATTATTATTATTATACAACTTACTATTATACGAGCCTGAAAATCCACCTTACATGCGGTATTGGATTATATTTCATGTATGAAATTAAACTACATATGCTAAATTGAGAGTTGATTGTAATCAACGAATATTTTCAATTGGGATTTTACATTGATAATGTAAAATATAAATGGGATGAACCCGAATTAATTAATTAGTCAATTGAATTAATTCGATAGTTAATTGAGCTTGTTAGTAACTGATTAAATTACTTAATTCGACTACGTTCGCTATTGGTTGGGCTTTTAGGTTTGACATAAGCTAAGCTTATTTGAGTTTTTCGGCAATAAGTTTTCTTGAAATGAAAACAAAACTAACCTCCTCCATTTTTTTCCTCACCGTGGCCGAAAATATTAAGGAAGAATTGAAAATTCTTCTCTTGATTTTCATCCAAATCAATCCATGTTCTAGCAAACACAAATGTAAGTTGACCTCTCACGGTGTGGGCATTAGAGGCTACGTTTGAAGTGCTCAACGATGGGAATTGAAAGGCTTCGTGAAGATTTGGAGATAGACTTCGGTAGCGTCTCGCTTAAGTGCTCTCGTATTCATATAAGTCATTATATGATTTTAGATTAATTTATATCATTTTGAGGATCCGGGATGTATGAATTTGGTGTTTTATCTGAATAATTATAACGTTTAAACAATGTTAAAGGCTTATGAATGAGAGCGATGCTTTCCAATTAGGGTTAATGACAAATAGATACACACAGTCATGCAATATGTGGGAATCAGTCGCTTTACTTTCTACTATTAAATGGAGAGAAGTGGGAGAATTACATCAAACTAGAAGAGATTGAGGCGGGGGGATCCTTTATCTTCATGTCTATTTATAGTATGCCTTGTAAGGACTCGCCAAACTTTAACAGAGGGCTATTGTAAGAGGAGAGGTGAATGGTATCAGAATTAGGGCTGAGCATCACGTTGTCACGCCCATGTTAGATGGATGATGCCGCCCACATTGTGTCGAAACACGTTTCGGAAGCTCGAGTTGTCGAGACTTATTGCGTACTTAGCAGATAAGTAGTGCAGTCGGTAGTGAATGTTCGGAAATCTGATCCTTTTAGGTCAAATGTCCCCGGAACACACGAGAAATGAGATTCCGGTAGTCTTTGGGTATGCAGCGGAGTTCTTACCCATTAAGCGAATACTGGGAAACTTTCCCACTCGGCGTTGGCTCTTTCAAAGAGTGTTTAAGCTCGAAATGCATTGAATGAGAGTCAAAACCAAAGTGGATGATTGGAAGTCTAGGCTATTATTATTATCCAAAGCGAGGAAAAAAAGATTTTCAGCATGTCGGTTTTTATAATCATTCTAATCGTGCTTCCAGAAATTCCTATCTAGTTGTAAGGATATTGATTCACATTAGTAACTATTGGTGGGGATCGGGCACTAATAAAAAATATATTGGATATCCTGGGAACAACTAAGAAAAAGTAAAGAGGAAGGGGGATTAGGGTTTCGAAGAATACTAGATTTCAACCAAGCTTTATTACAGTATAAGCAGGGCATGGAAGCAATGCTTGAACTTAGATATTATCTCAGGCAATGGACAAAGCATAAATGCGGCAGCATAAATCCGACCCAGGATTTTAAAGATCTCAGAGTAAGTGTATTGATTGATCAAGAAGTTGGTGTTTGGGATGCAGTCAAGGTTAATAACATGTTCTACCCAGTGGATGCAGAAGCTATTCTACAAATCCCCCTAACCAATTTGGATTCAGAAGATATACCTCTTTGGAAGGGGCATACTAAGGGACAGTTCACAGTCACAGGAGCATATAAACTTACAAAGACTCACAGTCAAACTGAAACTTTTAATTATAATCGGATCTGGAGTATTGATGTTCCCAAAAAAAAATCAACCATTTTATTTATAGAGCTATTCCTTGATAGGCTTGCAGCGGATAATCTCAAGTGAAAGAGGGGTTATAATTCCAAATCTTTGCAGTTTATGTCAAAAGGACTCAAAGGATATCATGCATGTGTTCTATCATTGACCGTTTTCAAGAGAAGTGTTTCAAAACATTCAGGTAAATCAATTGAAGAGTCATTTGACTTGAGAACTTTTAGGTTGAGACAGGCGTTAACTTCTTATGGACGTCCCCGGCACCAAAGAAATTTGGTCATTAGAAATAAACCACATAGATCTCCTACGAAAATTGTTAAGTTTGGTACCGGTTACTTGGAAAGAAGACATATTCTTTTGAGGACTTAGATCTGCACGGTAAACATAAATCACGGGGGGTTTTTACATGGGGTGTTGAATTTAGTAGGTTGGGGATGTCAGAAAGGTTTGAGAGGGCAAAAATTTCAAGGAGAGATCTCAGTGGTGTGAAGTGCGGGTAATGAAGAGGTTTGCCCACTGTTTTATATTTATTAGGGCACTTATTATTGTTTAGGTCTGGGCCGGTTCAGCCTGAGCCTTTGTTGTGTCTTGGGCTTTCGGTTATGGGCTAGTGTATTAGTTTGGGCCATTTGAGTTTTCACCGTACCATGGTTTTATGGGGCTCAATATATTTTGAGTTCTTAAAACTTTGATCCAGGTTGCAATGTTTTGCGGTTGAAGTATGTATAATGTTTGGGGTCCTGGTCACCTATGTATTCTCTTCTCGCATTTTTATCCGAGTTATTTATATCATTGCTAATTTACAAAAAAAAAAAAAACAAGTAGAAGATCGAGAGAATAAGAAAATAGGAGTAGAATAAATTTTATTGCTTGATCTTCAATACAATACAAAGGTGCCTATTTTATGAGAACTTCGAGAATCTGATACGTATGGTGTAAGCTTGGTAAACAAGTAGCTAATTTCTTCCCAGTCAAACCAGTAAACTTGCTAGAAGGCGAGCAGTTGTGAAGTCAAAGACATCCGTTATTTCCATAACATTGCCAGCCCAAGATACAAATATATAAAACTTTACTAGAAAAACCCATCGGAGGATAAAAAATCTGAGTGAAGGAAAAGAGTAAATTTATTAGCGCGTCGTTTCTGATGTTTACTCGTTAAAACCTTATCGGGAAAACCGCTTTGGGACAAAAGCGATTAAGGAAAAAGAGTACGTATTAACTTCCTAAGCAGCCACGTCACTTGACATCATTTGGTAGTAGTCCTATACTTTTGGATAACGCTTTCGAATCTTGAGGTAGGGGCATGGTTTTAATTAATATATACGCAGTTATCACAAGATCAATTTGTTCAAAATCGATCGCTGGTTATTCTGAAGACCGTGAGTAAGAAAGAACACCAATATATTTGTTCTATCTCCTATGATATGTCATTTATTTAAGCTGTGCAATACATCTACAATTATCGTCATAAAAGGTGCTCGGGACGACTTTCATATGATAAATCACAAGTAATATGGATATCTTTGGATCATATTCCTCGACAAGCGTCAGGCTTTCTTATTGTATTTCAAGATTTCTGGTGTTTGGATGGTGTTGATATTATTCTCGTTTCATATATAATCATGACATACATCACTACTAAATAAACACCATATATGTGATCTTCCAATAAGGATCATATAAACATTATTTCTTCACATAACCAATTGCTTAAAAATTGAATATGTTCTACTGGAACAATTTCATATTCATTATACATGTACCTTCATTCCAATGCCTTCGTGATAGTGAAAGTGTACTATCTTATAACAAATAATATATTTGGTCTTGTTAACTAGCAAGATACCTTATTGCTTCAATAATACTTATATATGGTATTTCGTGACTAAATAATTCTTTTTGTACGTTCTCTTGGCATTAATGTCCCATTGTTCACATCTAGTGATATTATAATTGTTGGGATACTCAATGAGACTTATCAACGGTATTTCATCTCAAATTCCTTCTTCAAGAAGTTTCTGACTCTTGTGAGAAAACAAATATGATATCATTTTCTTAACTTTTCTCTTTAATAGTCACTATGAAAATCACAGTGGACAAAACCTAGTAAAATAAAAAGATCATATTTCTTTAATATTCAGTGGGAAAAAGGCTTAGTGAAGGAAAAATGCGATGCGTATCGCTCCCTCGATGAGATCATTAAGATTTGTATTGTTAGTAGTAGTAAAAGTATCTCCTGTTCTGGCGTTTGTCGATGATGATATACATTAGAATTGGTATTTTAAAAGACCAAGTTTATATGCTTTAAGCAGATATTAAATTATCTCTTATGTATCTCATTTGATTGAGATTGAAACATTTCCACCATGTTTCATATATAATATGAATATATAATTACATGCTCAATTACAAGTGGCTTGTATATACCCTTATAAGGCATTTGATTCCAAATCCTTTTGTAGACATGTTGTATGATAATTGAGAACTCTACAAGAGTTCTTGTACTAACTTATTTATGATAAACTAGTCATCGAGAATATATGAAGCCTACATAAACTATAATAGATCCTCATTAAACGTCGTGATTATTCGGATCATCAATAATGACAAATAAATTAAATCATAAATATGTGTAAGATCAATATAAACTTCACATGGGTATATGCAAATTAGGAGTTAAACATCTGGCATATACATCGATAGACTTTTCACGTATATATATATATATACATATATATATTAACTCTTGAATAAAATGATCATGCAAATAAATGTCCCCAATAATGCAGTTCAAACTTGCAATCTTCCGGATAGCTTTATCATTCTTTAGTTCGAGAATAGGATATGTGCTTAAGCGTCGCTAAATCTTTCTACATATTTTCATGTATACGTATATCTTTGCATGCTATAAGTTATATACATCTCAAGAGACTATATTTTATTGATACGAGTATATATAATTTCGATACCTACATATCCAAAAGTGTGTACATGTCGCTTCTGACTATTTAGTGTTTTTGGGTACAAATATTATATGGCTCCATTTCTTAGCTACATAAGGCACTAGTATCATAGACTTGAGTCTAAATATCTACATACATGGTGATTCGTTTACTCTTGATTGCGTCTTTTATCTTTGGTCATTCATAAAATATATATCTCTTACGACTTAAGGAGATAAATTTCGGAATCATATATTGCTTTCATGATATAGAGCTCTTCGTTGTATCTGATATCTATTATCAAATAATCTTTCTTTCATCTCGTTATATTAAGCTGAATTTTATTATATAAATGTACAGACGACAGATTCTGACTTTAAGCTTATTCACGAATATATTATTCATTTACATGCCGAACCGTCTTGATGTCATACATGTATTGATGAAACTATTTCATCTACTAGAACTACATTCTAGTTTGAGTATTTAAAAGCCCATTATATTATTTCATTCTTATCTTTAGGTAAAAAATTTATTTGGTAGTGAACTTCGATTCATATTATCCTTGAGCGTTTATATATTCTCTTCGAGTTCATATTTATTCATCTTGAGATCATATAGAATAAGGATATTTCATTTTGAAGATAGACTATTTTTCGATTGTATACTATTCTCCCACTTGATATTGAAAACATTGATATAACACAATAAAAATTACTTGATAGAATTGGTTTCAATTTCATGTTTAAATGAACATAAAATTAAGTAAGATATGCGGTTTAGAGCCAAAACCAACAACTATATTGGGGGCTGGCAATAATTTGACTGCGGCGAACAAATTAGCCATTACGTGTAGTGTAATATTTTCCAATGATCGATTAGGGTGTGCATATAGTTCAACATGCCCGCTTATGATTAAGCTGGGAGTTCTGTAGCTGAAGCTCACATAAATTCTTCAAAGTCAATAGTTTGTTGACTGCTGATGAGTTTCAATTAAATTTCAATTATTCTTTATCGTAATTGATCAGGGATAATTAACTTGATCGTATCCAAATAATAAAAATTCTAATAAATCTCAAACTTGAGTTTGAAGAACTTTATTTTGATACTATAAATATGTGTATAATCTATTTATGTATACAAAGCCATACAGTAAGAGTCATTAAAATCGGAATTACCAGTCGCGAACCGATGGGCATTTCAGTTTAAAACACAATTCGTTTCATCCAAAAATGTGATCACAATTAAGTTTCCCAAACAAAACAGTTTTAAAATTTATAATCCGTCAATTTGATGCTCGAAGCATTGACCATAAATATATACCTTGTATCCCAAAATAAAAGTAATGCGGCGAGGCTACAGACGGATGATACGTCTTTGTACATCACGAATACAAAATGGCAAACCAATCAAGCAGATTGACAACGCATCAAAATCGGTATGAGGATCACTACTGCCCTTTAGATGCTCACGCAGCCACTCGGAGCAAAACTCTCGAAACGACCTCTTGGCTGTTCTTAGCTGTCGACTGGCACAAATGAGTACACTTGATGCGAAAAGGGGTATAAGCAGCGAAGCTTGGTGAAACTTAGCATGGGTGGCTGCAGACGAGTCGATCAATAATATAATAGTCGAAATATGAATAAAATACATATATCAGGACTACCTAAAAGGTCATCTGTATAATTCAGGAAATCTCGGATATAATACATGAGATATAATAGAGGTTTAAACATGATTCAAAAGAGAATCATTTGACTTCAATGACAACTAAAACTCTAGTCGTGAACCTCACATCTGCATATCCCGCTGATACCATCTGCAATAACACATGAATGGACTATTAAATGATCTTGCTTATACATGAGTATAAGGCCAAAAGCAGCAACTTATACACAAAGTATAAAACCGCTTGTCTTTACTCTGTAAGTATAAAGCTGTCCTTGTCATCACAGCTAAGTATAAGGCACGCTTATTTCTTATACAAGCGAAATTATAAACTTTCCATTCTATACACTAAATTACATAAAGGCGTAGCTCTTATACACTAAGTATAAGCACACCGGCGTATACACTAAGTATAAGACTGCGCGCACTTATACACTAAGTGAGCACGTATCTTGGCGTATCACGCGAGGAAGAGTTACACGACACAATCATCCCGACATAGGTGAATCGATACTCGAGTCACACCGAGTCATAGATAACTACCGCGTCACCTCACCGATAACCGGCTACTACTCCCCGAACAATATCCAGGCGACAAACATCTCCTGATAAATTAAGTCCAAACACGATCGCCCGACAGAGGCCACATAAATCATAAGTTAAACGAATGCAATCGAAATATAAGTTGGGAGTTCGAAGCTATTACTTACCTCGAAGCAATCTTGTATACAAGGAATATAATCACATAATCATATAACAATTACATGTATGTCGTTTCTCGCGTAATCTAACACGATAACATGTATATCATTCTCATATAATCATATCACTTAATAACATGTATATCGTTCTCACGTAATCATATCATATTAACATGTTCACCTGATTTAAACCAGAAATGCGTAAAGTAACTTTTTAGTGAGATAAGTACACTACTTTCTTCGTACCCATGAATAGCCAGCTGTCCAAAGTGGCGCCGCTTTCACGATCAACGCCTAAACCTTGACGCAGTATAATCAAGATGCTACTTATCACAGAGGCGTTAGAATGCATAACATTTCTTGGGGAAGCTATCTCAAGCAGTCTAACGTAGCGGATCATATCGATTATAATCCCGTGAATATGACAATAGATTCCCTTAAATTCCATCTTATCACTTCTTATTACAAATCGACTATATACGTCACGAGAACCCATAACTTGACAATTCATCATAAAATTGAATTATGGAAAAAGTAAACTAAAAGTGAACCGTATGAAACCAAGAAATATCTCGAGACTTGAACTTTCTTACCTTAACTCGAAGAGAATGATGGGAAGAAAGATATTCTACAGATCTTGAGTTTGGCTGACAATCGAAGAGAGAGAAATGGGAAAGAATGAGGAGGTGAATATCTCGGCTAAAATGAAGGAAAAGAAGAAGATGATTGTCTTGTGATGATGTGAGTCCGATTCGGTTTGGTTAATTCTCGCTTATCGTGCTTAAATCTCCACGAACCCGATTCGAAGATAAAATATTCCATGGCAAAAAATACTAAATTATAAATGCTAATTCGGCTAAAAATTTTCTGAAACAATATTATCATCGAGATTATTTATCTTATCCGGAGTCCCTTGCGACCGAAAAATTAAAATTTTTTTTTTTTTTAACGTGTGAGTTATTACAATCTACCCACCTAATAAAAATTTCGACCTCGAAATTCTGACCCCAAACAACCAAGAAGAACATATATATATAACAAATCAAATACGAAAGGCAAACAAGCAATCTGGCTGTCACACTTTCGAAAATTTTGCGGGTAACGATTCTGCATCTACGTTCCCCAGTAGCCTCGCCGACCATTGTCTTATCCTCGAAAACCTTCTCTTTCAGGTCAAAAATCTCGCTTTGATGCTCGCCGAGCGTGAGGTCTCATAAACTCAGCAGGAGAGGTGTGCTAAGGAATATGCGACTCGTCGGGGATATACTTCCTCAAAAGCGAGGAATGCATGGGCATTGAATCTAATCTGGCTGGGCAAACCACGTGCGACCTTGAGCTTGACTCTCCCGAGATCTCGAATGGTCGATATAATGAGAATTTCAGCTTTCACTCTCCCCGAACGCATCGGCTCCAGTCGGCCGACCTCAAGCGACAAGTCTCTTTCTGCGATGATACACGCACTTCTTTTTGTATCTGGTGTCCTCAAATGTTCTTTGAATCAACTGATCCGCTCTTGAAACTTACTTGCCTCGTTTCGACAAAATGGAGTGCGACACCTCCACCCATACAATGCCTCAAATGGTGCCATCTCGATACTAGCATGGAAAGGCTGTTGTTGTAGAATATCTTGGGCAACTCGTCGTCCCCGATTCAGGAGAAGTTCGAGCAGAAGCTCGAACATATCACTCAATGTCCATTAACGTCTGCCAGTTGCCCGTAAATGCGGGGATGAGCTCAGCTCTAGTCCCACGGTGCCTCCTGGAAACCCCTCGGAACTTACTCGAAGTGAATCCGGTGTCATGAGTCAGAAATAATCGACAGGAACCCATGCGACTTCCTTGATCGATCCACGTAAATCTTGTTAGTCTCTGGGCCAAATACGTAGTCGATGGAGTAGGAAATGAGCGACCAGCGTCTGGAAGCCAGACAGGTCTCCCGTGTCATTTCGGGAATAGGAAAGTGCGCAATAAACCCGCGGGATGTACATCTTTGCGCCGCTGTGACAAACCAAACACTTTGCCACAGGCTTCTGCGATCTCTCTTATTACACGGCCACCAATACGTCGACCCCTCAAATCGCGGTATCTTAGTCTGCAGGGTGTCTGGCCTTAGGAAGTAATATGGGCCTGCATCAAAGATCTTACCGACTCATCGAATCACAGTGCAAACCAGATTTCATCGCCGAGGCTCCACTGTCCGATAATCGATCGACTCGCTCCTTACATCTCTTGATAGCCTGCGGTCTAAATGCCATTTCTTTGCGTTGCTAGATTCGATCCACAATATTTGAAGTCGAACTTCTGCGTATAGGCGAAAAATCTCCCGTCATTAAACGTCAAAATCAGCTCAATTTGTTTCATCTACTCTCTACGGTCCTTTGATTTCCCCACTTTCTTGTGCTGTCAGTACTACATTTGCGCTACAGGTGGTACTTTCAATAGTCAAGTCATAATCCTTTGATGAACTCAAATC